>JAGKTI010002372.1:0-41773 GCA_018397915.1 Birgus latro
AATTAGCCCGATTACTTACACCCGATTCAGATATGATTACTGGTTTCTGATAAAAACATGATGTTGGGCCAGAACAGAACCGAATCTGGATCTGTGCAAACAGTTGTCGGCACTTGCATTGGGACGATTCAGGTCATCTAGCTTCCCTGTACCATTCCAACACCATGTGCCATCACAAGCCAGCATCGGTACGGTTCTGATCCAACACAATCATGTTTGCTGGGTACAGGCTTACAACTCTCTTCTCCACTATTTCAGACAAGTACAGAAGCATCTTGGGACTATTTGTATGTGATGAAGTGATTCACACCATGCAGTTAGCTCTCACTGATCCAAAAAATGAATCTGTATACAAAGAAATCAATGACATCAACCTTGGTGGTAGATGCAAGGCCGTGCTCATTAAAGAACCTCTGGGAGAAACAGAGAAAAGGTTCCGGCTCGACTGCAGAGCATTCTTGGTAGAACTATGTTCTCAGATAACGAAAAGGTTCAATTTTGATCACGAGAGTGCTCTCTCAGTGTTAAGAATTATTGATCCAAAAGAATCTCTCCCTTCAGAGGAGCTCTGATTCTATTGTGAAATTAGCACTCCATTTTCCAACACTTGTGAAAGATGAAGAGCTGGATGTTTTACAAGGTCAGCGGGGGGAGTTGCTGTATGCCAAAGAATCTCTAAAAACCATAAGTGAGGTGGCAACATCTTTCTGGTTTGATTTAAGAACTGTTAAGGATGGCAACAATGAGCCCAAATTCAGAGTTTTATCCAAATTTATGTGCAGCTTGTTAGCTCTTCCTCATTCATCTGCATGTGTGGAGAGGGTTTTTTCTCAGATGAATGTAATTAAAACAAAACAAACCAATAGACTCAGTGTGCCCACCTCATCAAATCCTCTGCTTGCAAAACAAGCAACTGCACGTCAGGGAGTACCTTGCCATCAGTGGCAACCCTCATCCTCACTTATCAGAGATGTCAAAAGTGGGCAGTGCCACCAAAAGTATGCTAACTGAGAAGATGAATGCAAGAGGAAAGGAGTGGCATCATTGCAAACAAATGTCGAGGTTCCCAGTGATGGCAAAGCTGACGATACACCTACTCTAGTATTTCTACAGTAACAATTAAAAGTAAGATCGTATCTACCGAAGAAAAAGACTGAATGTTTTTTAATATGAATAATAAGTCTTGGGATTTTTAGATCCATCTTGGATATTTTTAAAGGTTCATCTAGGTAACTTTCAATTTTTGGAGTGGTCCATGGACCTCCACAGAGTGGTCACCCTGCATATTTCATTTCTTTGCACTGACACTTGCTACTTGAACTCCAACACTATACTATTGTTCCATGACAGTAAGCCTGCATATAAGCAAAAATGGTAATTGTGCATCAAACAATGCGGCTTCGCACAGGATCAGAATGATCATATAGGCGAAAATGCAATCGTATGCAGAAAAATGATCTTAACTTTTATTGCTATAGTGTACCCATCTCATTTCCATTTCAAACCACAACATAGTATAACAAAGATCTGCTGTAGCTGTTAATACACCATTCTGACCAGACGGTTGAGTAAAAATATACGTCAAGACACTGGGGTTTGCCATGTGGTAGGTCACTGAGTACATATAGTACTGGAAACTGGTAATGGCATGCCTTGCAGTGACTGGCCTCCACACACGGAGAATGAGGAGGCAGAGGAAAGAATTAGAAGTCGGGTTAAAGGGTCTGAAAGTAAATGAAGATAAAACAAAAGTGATGATTTCTAGGGCTGGTGGTGGTACTGTCAACACAAAGGGAGTATGGCCTTGTGCAGTTAGCCACAAGGGGGTATGAAGTACAGTGACTCCATCTAGTAGAATGTTTGTGATGAGTGGTAATAGAGGCATGGTACAAAATAATGCTGATTTTTTGTGTGTGGTGTGTTGGGGATAGCATGCAGGGGCTGAAAGGCATGAAAGAATTAATCTTGTAGCAGTGTTTCTTGAGTGTGTGGAGTTTTTCTATTTGGGGGACATGTTGTGTGATTGAAGTCGGGCTGATGCTAGTTCTGTGGCTTGGGAAAAGGCGTGGTTGGAGGAAGTTCAGGGAGCTGTTGCCTCTCATGACATTAAGAAGGTCCTCCCTCTATGCTAAGGGTCTATGGATGCAGCACGTATTAAGAATACAATGCTGTACGGTAGTAAGACCCGGGCAATAAATGAAGAGGATATTTGCAGGTTCAAACATACAGAAATGATAATGATTAGATGATGTGCAGTGCATCCCTGAATAAGAGGCTTGGGGGGGATTAGGACTGCAGATGAAAAATTGAGAGGAAGGAAGGGGCTTGAATGTACTGATGATGTGATGAGGAAGGGTAGACTGAGGTAGTTTGGTTCAGGCATGTTAAGACGCTGGAAGATGACAACTGGGTGCTGAAGGTGAGAGGTAGGGAGGCTGCCAGAGATCGAGTAACATGGAGAGCTGCCATTATGTGACCAAGGCCAGTGCATGGAAGCATGTTGGAGCTTTATAAACAAAACAAATGAACTTCTCCATTACATGGCCTACAAGGTAGGCTAAATCTTGAAACAGAATCATCAGACCTTACAGCTAGACTGTGACTTGTACCAAAGTAGAGTACAGTCAGGTCTTGTTATATGATTGTTCATTATGCAATAAATCACTAAACAATGAACAAAAAGTATGACCCTTTTTCAGAATAACAAAGGCGAAATTATCCCAGATTTGCTAGAATGATGCCTCCATGTGAGCTGATTAAGCCAAGATGGTCACCCAGTGTTTACATTTGCTGTGATTATTTTTCCTATTCTGAGCATGAAAGGCCACTAAAATATTGTTGTTATCACCAGACAACAGTGCAACTATTTAACAAATACTGCAGTGTGATATTAAGTGAAGTGATAACTTTAGTTGCGTGAAAAACTGGAACTTGTGCCTGGAAATCGTGTCTGCCATGTGTACACCACTGAGCTCTATCAGTGCACAGGGCCATACTATAACACGGTTAAAACCTAACCATCGGTATTGCCGAAAGTGAGCATCTGACGTTCCTGATTTTCATACCATAAATAATTTTGCATTTCATGCCAGGTGTTCGTCACCTTGTTATGGCATAAAATCGTATTGGAATGTGACTGGAGGACAGACCTATACACACAGACCCTATGCACATAGACCACGCACCGCTGGCCTATGTGTATGCAGCCTGGTGAAGTCAGCGGGTGGGTAGCCGTAGTTATCTTGGTGTGCCAATAGCTGGCGTTTTCACTACTTACGGTGGATATATGTGGCGCTCAACAAAAAATTCTCTGTAGTCGTTATTTTTTCTATTTCACTTACTGTTTATGCATCATCAGGAAGCTATCAGCATCACAATAATAATTATGAACAACGAAATGCGAAATATCAATATCTATGTGTAGTAAATATGAATATAAACACAATAACCGAGTGAGCGTCAACAATTTTTTCATGCATGTTCACCAGTATATGATCAGTTTATTGTCATAAGTCTTTCGATTTCCCTTAATATTTATCAATCATCAGTGGAGTAAAAGCATCCGGAAGAGAACCATGAAAGAAAAAAGAAAAAAATATTAATATTTACATAGTTTTACCTTAACCCGTCACATCCCGACCGATTTTCCACCTCTGATCCCACCCAATCCCAACCAATTTCGGATTTTTTTTTCTTTTGGCTCAAACCTTCGCTTTTCGTGAGAAACATCGAAAATTCATAGAGAAATCGCCATCCTGAGCTTATAAATGTTGCTACAGGTGAGAGTCTGCTTTACCTATTCGTTCCCTCTGAGGGTACCTGGCTTCAAAGAAAACAAACTATGGGAGGGTTAACTAACCCGCCCAGTCCTGACCGATTTTTTACGAAACACCCACAGAACCCGACCGATTTTCAACTTTTTTTTTTTTTTTTGGCTCAAACCTCCGCTTTTGGTGGGAAACATCGAAAATTAATAGAGAAATCGTCCTCCTGAGCTTAAAAATGTTGATACAGGTGCCATTCAGCCTTACATTTTCCAGGGTACCTGGCTAAAGAAAATGAACTATGGAAGGGTTAACTAATTCAAGCCACTTTAAATAACGTATTTATTTCATTTATTTGGTACGAATTTATGTGTAGTACAAGTTTATATTCGTTTTCACACAATAATATAGGCGATAAAAGCATTGTTCACTCACCCAAAACCCCAGCATATGGCACTTTCCTTTACGACATTACCATCTCATCACTTCTGTTTGTTTCTACCTCTAGCTTGTTTCTTTGTCCTCCACCTCAGGAATCACTTTCACCGTGAATTTCGTCACTGGAGAGACCGTGGGGCAACATATCTTTACTGGCCAGGTTACTGCTAACAGATGAATTGCCGAGTGTGGGGGGAGGGGGGGTCAGGTGGGGCCAGGCAGTATCCCAGCTTGACAGCAGGAATAGGAATGTCTCCCACATATGCCTACCAAAAATCACCGGCAAATGTTGAAAAATGTGCACACGATGGGCCTTGCAACTGAGTGATCTACGATGCACATCAGTGGGTCTGTCCACGGAATAAAGTAGTGATGTGCATAATATGTCGGTGGGGCTCGGCGGGCTAAATCAAGCCACTTTAAATTACCATTTATTTATTTATTTGGTACGAATTTTTATGTAGTACAAGAGTATATTGGTTTTCACACAATAATATAGGTGATATAACCATCGTTCACTCACCAAACACATCAATGTATGGCACCTTCCTTTACAACATTACCACCTCATCACTTCTTTTTGTTCCTTCCTGTAGTTTGTTTATTCCTTTGCTCTCCACCTCAGGAAACACTTTCACTGTGAATTTCGTCATTGGATAGACCGTGGTGTGACGTCTTTACTGGCCAGGTTACTGCTAACAGGTAAATTGCCGAGAAAATGGTGTGTGGGGGGGGAGGAGGGTCACGTGGGGCCAGGCAGTATCCCTGCTTGACAGCGGGTAGAGGAAGGTCTCCCACATATGCCTACCAAAAATCACTCACGAATGTTGAAAAATGTGCACATGATGGGCCTTGCAATTGAGTGATGTATGATGCATGTCTGTGGGTCTGTCCGCGGAAAAAAGTAGTGACGTGCATTGTATGTCGGTGGGGCTCAGCGGGCTAAATTAAACCACTTTAAATTACCTATTTATTTATTTAGTTATTGGTATATTTGGTACGAATTTTTATGTAGTACAAGAGTATATTGGTTTTCACACAATAATATAGATAACCGTTGTTCACTCACCAAACACATCAACGTATGGCACCTTCCTTTACGACATTATCACCTCATCACTTCTTTTTGTTTCTTCCTCTAGTTTGTTTATTCCTTTGTTCTCCACCTCAGGAATCACTTTCACTGTGAATTTCGTCATTGGAGAGACTGTGGCATGGCGTCTTTACTGGCCAGGTTACTGCTAATGGGTAAATTGCTGAGAAAATGGTGTGTGGGGAGGAGGGGGGTCAGGTTGGGCCAGACAGTATCCCTGCTTGACAGCGGGTAGAGGAAGGTCTCCCACATATGCCTACCAAAAATCACCCGTGAAACTTGAAAAATGTGCAGGTCACTGACCTTGCAGTTGAATAACGTATGGGTACTTCGTCAGGTGTCACCGTGACAAAACGCTCTGACGTACCCATACGTCGTCAGGACGCCTTGGGTTAAGTGAAAGATTAATTTACAGAGCGAATCGGAGTTTTCATTACTGGATTTTATTTTATTTGCGTCCGACTCTGGACATAGGCTGAACAGCCTGTTCCGAGGCCCAACACCTCTCCCCCTTACTCCTCCATAAGTCACCAGTTCGGCGCTAACACCCACTGTCCATACTTAATACATGCTAGGCTGTCTCGTACAGAACTGGAGTATTGATGATAGCGGGGGTGCTTTTACAACTTATCTGGGGGACTTTGAAAGGTTAGTAAAGTGTATTTTAATGATATCCAGATCCTTTAAACTGTCCCCTGTCCCATCCAGGATTCGAATCCAGGTCCCTTGGAACCATAGACCACCTCTCTGTGCTTTTACTACATGTCGGCGGGACTTCAAGTGGGGAGTGTAAGTTCACAGCTATTTGAAGTTGTCTCTCTGACTATCAGCAATTGAGAAGTTTAGCTTCAGTAACAATGAAAGATATCTGAAGATGTACACTATATTTAACAAGAAAAAAATGCAGCTAACTAGTTCTTAAGCAGAAAAGCTATGCAACTATTGGTTCTTAACCTGCCGAGTCCCACCGACATACGATGCACGTCGCTACTTTTTTCCACGGACAGTCCCAACGATGTGCATCGTATGTCACGAGTTGCAAGGCCCATTGTGTGCACATTTTTCAACATTTGCAGGTGATTTTTGGTAGGCATATGAGGGAGACCTTCCTCTACCTGCTGTCAAGCAGGAATACTGCCTGGCCCCACCTAACCCCCCTTCCCCCCCTCCCCCCCACACTGGGCAATTCACCTGTTAGCAGTAACCTATCCAGTAAAGGTATGTTGCCCCACGGTCTCTCCAATGACGAAATTCATGGTGAAAGTGATTCCTGAGGTGGAGGACAAAGAAACAAAGGAGCTAGAGGGAGAAACAAACAGAAGTGATAAGGTGGTAATGTCGTAAAGAAAGGTGCCATATATTGGGCTTTTGGGTGAGTGAACAATGCTTATAAACGCCTATATTATTGCGTGAAAACCAATATAGACTTGTACTACACATAAATTTGTACCAAATAAATGAAATAAATACATAATTTAAAGTGGCTTGAATTAGTTAACCCTTCCATAGTTCATTTTCTTTAGCCAGGTACCCTGAAAAAGAAGGAAAACGTAAGGTTGAGTGACACTTGTATCAACATTTTTTACCTCAGGATCGCGATTTCTTTATGAATTTTCAATGTTCCTCACCAAAAGCGAAGGTTTCAGCCAAAAACCAAAAAGTCGAAAATCGGTCGGGACCTAGGGGTAAGCTGGGTAAAAAAACGGTCAGGACTGGACGGGTTAAACAGAATCACCTTTGTAAGTTTTTTTTTTTTTGTAAAATAGTGCCTGTTATTCTGGCATTCTGTTGTTTGGCAAGGTCATACAAATGAATTTTACAATAAGCAAACACTAATGCCTTTGCAAGGGAAAACGTGTGATTAGTATCAGGTTCGGTCCAACATATGAGCATCAAGTGTACCAAAAACACTGCTGCCAATTTCTTTCACTACGACATAGGCAGCAACAGGGGTAAATCTTGATACACGATACAGTTTCCTGCCATTTCTGTGGCATTCGCTGAAAGACTCTGTCAGTAGTTTTACGTCAGATGGCTTGGTTAGACCACCCATGTAGGATCATTTTTGAACCAGTTCAAGGGGACAAGATATATGATCAGTTAGTCACTGTACAGTCAAATTTTCCACATAATCATATTATGTATTTTCTAAATGAAGAGAGATGGGAGCGGATTCTGAAAGGTGTCTGGGTTACGAGAAAATCTGCGAGAACTTTTGCGATGTGCATACGAGATTTTGATAAGTGATATTCTGGAGAGTGTTGTACGACAATCTTAAGACCTGACACCAGCAAACTGGAGTCTCCCCCAGCGCAGGTGTTGGCCAATCAAGGAGCGGAAGGTTTCTCGATTTAAACTCGAGAAACCAATCACAGTACACCAGACTATGACGTCATAGTGGTAGCAGACGATGTTTCCACACCGCCAGTAGATTAATTTCCACGACAGTATTGAAGCAGTGGAGGACCACCAAAATATTATGTAGCTATAGAAGAAGGGCAGTGAACTTCTCAGTGGAAGAAATACATGCGCTGATTCATAATTTTTTCGACATAGTGTCATGTAGGCTATCACCGTATTTTAAATGAGTTTCTTATTTACACTGGCTTGTTTAATCGAATTTTTGTGAACATTATATCAGTAGGCTGTAACTTGTTTGCAGGAAGGCTATATTGGCCGACAATGCTAGCTTTACCACGTATATCGAAGTAGTACTTGCTCCGATATAGTATACTGTATTAGCATCGTCTACGACGGTCCGCTGCCACTTGTACTTATTATTTTTTGTAGAATCGCAACAGTTGTATGCACTTAAGGATTAATTGATGCGTGATTTTATTCTAAGGATTTGGGGGATGTTTGAGCTACAACATTTCTAAAAATAGAAGAGTTATAAGGCTTACGATGTACTTAGGGCTGCTTCCCACATGGCGCAACTCTAAGAGGAGAATTGACAACGCAGCATAGGGTTTGCGCTCGTTTTCTAGGGCTCCAGAATATGCCATAAGTGAAAAGTTGCCCTTATGCCCAAAGATGGCGGATTTGCGAGGATTTTTGAGCTTTCAGAATCCGCCCCTTGGTGTCGAGCAAAACATTATTGCAGCCGAATCATCTCTGCTCTTTCCGTGGATTAAATAAATAGGTCATAAATTATACTCTCCCATAATCTACGTAATGAAGAATCACACAAAATATTTCAAGGGCAAATTTCTATCAAGATTCATTACTTACCTAAAATTGAGGATGACTTACTCTGCTGCGTCGTCTGAACAACACCGCCTTCCAAACGCTCACGACTGACACACAGCTGTCCCACATCTAGTTTTTTTTTTCTATGCCTCAGTTTCAGCAAAGTATTGATATATATATATTTTTTTCTTGTTGAACGTCTTCCCTATGCTTTTAGTGAAGTGATGATGTAAAACTGATAAAGAGTATGGAAAGGATAATGATGGAAGAACATTATATATAGACCACTTCGTTTGAAAAGAGCGGTCACACACTCAAGTAATATGCTTATATTCTGATTTACGACACGTAAATATTGATATTATGCATTTTTTGTTCGTAGTTTTCATGCGCAGACTTACATCATACCTGGTTATTTATAAACAGCAAGGAAAGTGGAAGAAAATAATCACGATAACAACTAAAATAATCTTCTTCTTCTTCTTCTTAGGTTAAAGGGTAGTGAAGCGATGAAGCTTATACACCCTCCCCTGGCGGAAATGGCACCCTGGGAAGTTGGGCCTAGCAGGGATGATTATGCACTGATGACCCCTGTTAATCGAATGGTTTCTTGAAGAAAGCAGGGGAGGCTCATCTCACCAGTGGGGATTACAGGCGACGAATCTGACCTGTAACATGGAGAAACTGTTTCATGAGGCGTAACACCTTGGCCTTTTGGTCCTCCGATAGGCCAACACCAGCTAGTAGGATAAGAAGCGTGAAGTCGTGGACATCACAGGCGATCAAGGCTGAACGGAGGAAGGTCCTAGCAGAGAAGAACCTTGGGCACCAAAAGATGAAGTGGAGGATGGTCTCATCTGCATTGCCACACCATGGGCACGAGGGAGTAGGGGAGAGGCCTATCCTGTGCAGGTGTGCGTTGAGGGCTGTATGGCCAAGCCGTAGTCTGACCAGTGCGGTGTCCAGGTCACGGCTGGAAGAGCGAGCCCAGGGTTGCGGGGCAGATGATGTGCGATATGCAGAAAGGCATGTGTTGTGAAGCAAATCAGGGATGGCAGCATTCCATATGTTGAAGATGGTGTGAAAGACGTGTTTAGAAAAGGAGGAAAAGTCAAGAGGATAGGGTTCAATGTCTGTCGTGTCATGTGCCAGTGTGGCCGCAGCATCGACTACGGTGTTTCCATGGATGCCAGTGTGAGAAGGGACCCACTGAAAATGTATTGTAAAGCCTCAAGCATGGAGAAAAAGAAGAACAGACTGACAGCTGAAGACAAGTTTGCGATGATAGGACGGGTGCCAGGAGCACACTAGGGCTAGGGAAGACTGTGAATCAGAAAAAATGATGACTGTCTGGGGGTGGAGTGAATCTCTGACAAACACCAAGGCGCCCAGGATGGCAAAAAGCTCAGCGGCAAGGATAGGGTGAAGCCCGTCTAGTTTCCAAATTCTACACAGGGAAAGAGAAGGGACGAATATTGCCGCCGCCGTGGAAGGAGGGGAGGGGACATGAGAGCCATCTGTAAAAATCTGGAAAGAGTTAGTGTAACGGAGGGACAGTAATTCACCAAAGAGGGGTAAGGCATTGGGAGAGTCAATGCACTTAGTAAATGGGGCGTGGAGGTGTAAATGAAAAAAGGAGGGTAGTGGGAACCAAGGGGGGACTGGGGAGACAGTGGATATAGGGATAGGGTGAGGTAAAGGCAGGGACAATCGGCTATAGGATTGCAAAGCTCGGACAAGGAATGGAACACGTGAACATAGAGGCCAGGATGGATTATCATGGGAGATTCTGGAATGGGCATAAAGTATAACCAAGGGATGGGAAGGGGAAAAGGAGACTTCTATTTAGGAATAAGCAATCTTGGAACACTCGCCATCGCTTCAGAGGCAACACATTTGCCTCTGCATGCATAGCAGCAGCCGGAGAGGAGCAGAATGCTCCAAGTGCTGTCTGGAGGGCAGAATTTTGAATTACATCAAGCTTACTTAAAAGGGAGGGGAAAGCAGATCCATATATGGTACAGCCATAATCCAGTTTGCTTTGGATATACACTTGGTAAAACTTCAATAGGACTTCCCGGGAGGCACCCCATCGGAAGCCTGTCAAGCATTTCATGAGGGAAAGGCGTTTCATACAGGAGACCCGTAAATAATCAATATGTGCCTTCCAAGTCAGAATTGGGCCATCAAGTCGGAGTCCCAGGAAAGTGTGGTGACGCCGAAGAGGTACAGAGGTATCATGAACATAAATAGTGGGCAGAGGGGGTAATGTATGTTTAAGGGTATAAAACATTAGAACACATTTGTCTACATTAACCCTGAATCCCCAGTCAGCAAACCAAGTTAGAAGGGTATTAATCCCCGACTGGAGACTATCCTGTGCCTCCTGCAGAGTGGGTGCTGAGCTAAGGAGGGTTAGGTCATCTGCATATACTAGAAGAGAAGTGCCTGGAGGACGGGGTAGTGTAGACAACATCATGTTAAAGAGGAAGGGACTCAAGACTGACCCCTGAGGTACCCCCCTACGAACTGGGAAGGAAGAAGAGGTTAACCCCCCAAGAGGAACTGAGAAAGTTCTACCAGACAGGAAACTACGAATCCAAGTCAGAGGCGTGCCAACTATCCCCACTCTTGATAAATTATAGAGGATCCCCTCATGGGAAGCAGAGTCGAAGGCCCCAGCCAGGTCTATAAAAAGGGACAACATGATTTCCTTATTTCTATATGTGACTTGGATGGAATGTTCAAGTTGATGAAGAACATCCAGAGTGCCTCGTCCTGGCCGGAAACCACACTGCTCCTCCATGAGAAGACCCTTACTCTCTGCCCACCAATGTAACCGGTTACTTATCGCTTGCTCCATGAGTTTCCCAAGACACAGAAGGGCTATAGGCCTGTAGCTACTAAGCAGGGTGGGGTCTTTCTCCGGCTATGGAAAGGGAAGAATGGAGGCATGCTTCAATGTTGTGGGAAAGACGCCCAACCGCCAGCTATCGTTGATCAACTGCAAGAGGAGATCATGTGCCACAGGAGGTAAATGGGTCAGGAATTCACATGGAATAGTATCCGGCCCAGCAGCGCTGGGGGGGGGGGGGGGGCAGAGCACGCATGGCGATTGTCAACTCATGAGGAGTGATAGGGGACGACAAGTCCGTCGGGAGGGCCTTCGCTTCAGCCACCTCAACCACGCAAATGACCCGGGGCAAGTCAGGGAGGGGAGCTGGGGTACCAAGGGACATGCTGTAATGGCGGGCAAGTGCATTAGCTGCATCTGCGATAGTGAGCAGATCCACTCCATCTTGGGTTAGGGGATATGTGTAAGTGGTTAATTTACCCTTCATGGCCTGCAAAAAACGCCAGGCGCGAGTGGAGGAAGTGGAGAATGACAGAGATGCCACAAAAGTCGCCCAGGCCTTCCTTTTTGCAGCCATGACTGTAAGGGTGCATTCCGCATTTGCCTGTCGATACTGAGCTCTGTTGGCCTCATATAAGCAGACCTGCCACGCGCGCCAAGCCTGGCGCTTTGCTAACACCACCCTGTGACACTCCTCGGTCCACCAAAGGACCCCACACCGCGGCGCCTGACGGGAGGTGATCAGTGAAAATGCTTCCTTGCCTGCCGCCATCAACCAATCCGAAAAAGCACCCGCGGCTAGATTTACGGGGAGGTGAATCACTGGCGGAGAGTCCATCAAAGCCTTGGAAAATTTTGTCCATCCACCATCGGACAGACGCCAACGCGGGCTCATGGGAGCCAAGTCAAAGACGGATCTATCAGGGATGCGGATTATTAGCGGGAGATGATCGCTACCCATAAAGGGTCCCTCAGTAAATTCCACCCCATGAAAGTAGGTATCCCCTATACATAGGTCTAAAACTGAGCCTGCTCCTGTGTGTGGATCATAACGAGTTTTGAGGCCCACTGGGGATAGAAGGACTTATCTGTCTGTTTGTAATAGATACGAAAACAGGGAAGAACCGGTGGCGCTTACAGAGCTGCTAGGGAGACCGGGTTCCCACAAGGAGTGACGGGCATTAAAGTCACCAAAGACCAATGCCGGTGAAGGGAGCTGGTCGAGGTAATGTGTAAATTCAGCAATGGCAATATTTCAACAGGGGTTGTATAAAAGCAATAAAGAAACTCGACGTCCCTGCATCTCTGTCTGAGCACCTAAGGTCTCGAGCCCCATTGGTATAAGCGGTGAGTGGGAAAGGCCTGTGATGAATACCGTCCCTGACCAGTAAGGCCAACCCACCCCCCTGCTGTGCTGGTCTATCCTGTCTAACGACTGTATATCCTCTAAGATTAAAACGAAGATGTAGTTGTAACCATGTTTCACTTACCCCAATAATCGACGGAAGAAGTTCGTTCATAAGCATCTTAAATTCATGGGTTTTATTCAATATAGAACGAGCGTTCCATACCACCATGGAAAAATGCTTTGGGGTGGAGTCTATGAAGATAATGCAAGGGAGAGTAACCTGGGCATGATTTGCTCACAAATGTCCTTGGGTGTCATGCCCTGAAGGTAGGCTGATATGGCATCGATGACAATCCGGAGAAGGGCAGCAAGATCCACAGCAGGGAGAGGTCGTGGCTGGGTACCAAGGGAAGGCAGCGGTGAAGGGGGTCGCTGGGGTCTGTCTGGCAGGGTGCGGATTGCTTGAGCACGATGAGGGGCCCGTTCCTGGTGCTGACCTTGAGAGGGGATTGGAGCCAGCAAGATCTCTTCCATTGAGGTCCTGTCCTCTGGGAGACGTGGGGGGGAGCGAGGACATTTAGACACGCGAGGGCGCCTCAGCCTCGGGGACGAGTGGACGACCGCTGAGTATGTCAGTCTCTGGGCAGCTGTCACTATCTCAGGGGGTGGGGAAATGTGTGTGCCTGTATCAGATTCCCTGTCGATGACGTCCGCCTCTGATGGTTGCAGATCCTGTAGGGCAGAGAAACGGTTGGAGGTGACTGCAGCAAAACTGAGGCCCTGCTGCACAGGTCAGCTGGATGCGTGAGAGGAGACAGATGGCGCTGACTGAGCGAGGCGAGGGGGTGTGGCAGTACGCAGTGCCGGGTTGAGGGAGCGCAGCTTGGTGTTCACAGATTGGAGAGAAAATGGGTTGTTTCGGGCTTCTACATGGATGGTAAGAGCTTCCTGATAAACTGGGCATGATCTTGATGTGACGGTGTGAGCGTCACCACAGAAAAAACAGTAAGGGTCCTCTTTACAAGGCTCCCCAGTGCTAGAGCAATAAGGGGTGAAAGCGGCTGCATCGTGCACATCGGACCTTGTTCCGACACGAAAGGGATCCATGTCCAAACTGGTGGCAAGTGAAGCATCGTAACAGTGGAAAGGTGTATGTACCCACCATATAGCAAGAATATCCCAGTATGACTTTCTCTGGCATGGGACCCTCGAACTTGAGGCGAATAACTCAAGACGGAACCTGTGTGCCGTCCTGTCCAGATCGGGAAGTGAGGCGTGAAACCTCTACAAGGTGGCCCCCTGACCCCAGACAGCAAAGCTGTGAAAGGATGTCATCGGTGGATAGGTCAAGTGACACCGGGCTGATTTTCCCAAATGAATAAGCACTATCTGTGGGGGAGGTGGCCCTCCAGCACTTGACCTTCCATTCTCCGAGGGAAGTTAGGGACTCAGGAGGGACAGGTAGCTTGGTTAAATTCGCCTCTGCTATGCAGAAGCGAAAGGCTGCCCCTCGTCCCAATACCCGAAGCTCAACCTCCACACTATATTTGCTCTAAGAGCAAGCATTGATGGCCTTAAGACAAAGCTCTGGGGTTGGTAAAAGCTGCACTGCCATCTAAAGTGTGGACCAGGAAAGTGATTAAGCGCTCACCTGTGATATCAGTAGATAGTGTGGGCTTAAGATACTTCCCTGAGTGGGATGTGTCGTCCTGTCCACCATCCTCCTCTTCTTCCTTGGGTGGCTGTCGTCCACGCTTGCCTTGGGTAGGTCCGACCTCCAGCATAGCCTAGTCATCCATGGGCACTCCAACCAGCTGGGTAGCCGGCTGCGCCATCTCCAAGGCGTTCACTCTTCTTGGCCGCGCCTTATTATGGTGTGTTTTCTTTGCTTGTTTAGTGGTGAAATTGAAGGAAACTATAACCCACCCAAGATAACAGTATCACTACCGCTTCGAGCTTTAGACCACAATCAACCTTTCTCCTTCTCCTTCCTTCCTGTGGTGATTCAACTAAAATAATGACCGCTGCGTTTGCTTACGTGTAGACGTTGGTTTACTCGCAGTCCGACATACCAACAAGATGGCCGCTAGCCCGTTTCCGGTATCGTCACAGAGGAGTCTTGTGCCACTGATGCCTAAACACAGATGGAAAGGCCTTAATTTTTACGCAGTATGCTAAGAGAGCATTAAGGGAAAGGGGGCGGTTGGTAGCCCTGCCTGACCGGTTGGTATGTCGGAAGTGCTCCCGTGGGAGTCAGCGTGACTATTCTTTGTCCAGATGATGTCAATCAACAACGTAACAATATAATTTCCCATAATTTTTATACATATTAGCATTTATTAGTACGTATGCTTTATATACTTTTACAGTAATAAACTTTTCAATCAATACTTATGTTGTAAATATGATAGTTTAGCGCTGGAGATGGGTTAGGTTAGGTTAGGATGAATTTGGTTGTTACCCTAAAATTGGTTAAGGTAGCCTAAAATAAGTTGGGATAAATAAGATTGGGTTGAATTACGAAAATTTATGTAAGGTTTGGGTAAATGAACACTGATAAAGGGCAATTTCGCCGAAAAATAGCGTTCTAAGATGGCGTTCGTCAGTCTTCCAGCACAGGTCAGGATAAGTTTGGTTAGGTTAGCATAAAATTGGTTAGGTTAGTCTAAATACGTTAGGTAAGGTTAGGGTAAATAAGGTTCGGTTGTTACGAAAATTCAGGCTAGGTTTGGATAAGTAGGCACTGCAAGGTTTATTTCGCTCATACTGTATATGGCGCTCTAAGATGGCATCCATCTATCTTCGTTCCTCGCACGATAGTGGCTGTGCCGCTGTTTGTGAACAAACACCGCTTATTAATACACTTTTCACCACATTTAAAGAAACGAAAAACACCGAAACTTGGAAACGCAATTCGAGAGTAACTTGAATAACTCCATGAAGGGCTAAAGCAAGGAAAAAATGCAAAATAAAGTGTTCCTATATCTCCTTAACTGTTGCAAAGAATTATGAATAGGATGCTGCAGATTAATAACTAAAAATGGTATTAGAAGAAAATAAAAAACAGTTTGCAGTGCCTGATATTAAAACGCAAAGATGATCTGATTCTGCCACGACGCTTCATAGTTTGGCCTATGAGTGAAGAACAGTACCTTTCTCCTATTATGTATTAACGTAGCGTTGACTGAGTGTTCTGTATTCAGTTAAATCGCATAGGTGACGTAGAAAAGTGGTTTACACATGTCAATTTTAGGATCTCGCCTACTATTAACTACTCTTAAAAAAAAAAAAAAAATGCGTGTCACCACTAGCGCAGAGACGGGCCCGATCTTGAGCTACTACTCGGTAAGGTACAGGCCGCGTGTTTTAATACCAACAGTTCAGTTCCATTATATGTTTGCATTGCATTTTTATCAAGTTAAACTATTTTTTACATGAATTACTTACATTATTCTATGGTTTCTGGAGGTAGAGAGTTACTTTGTTACAAATAATTAAATGTAGGGTTTGCGAAAGCTATAGCATGCCTCCCCTTAAAAAAATGTTGGAACAACCCCTACAAATTGAGGGAAGTCTTTCCCTACTTAAACTTTTAGCATACCGTTTTGATATAGGGCCCTTAGGAAAGGCCCTACATTAGCTTTAAGCATGAGCTCTATAATATGTAGCGTCTATCTCCACAGAGAGCGTGAAGCCTTGGCCGCCATATTGAAACCCCTCCACTCGTCGCCTCCACAATGGTAATGCAATTGGGTCCACTGTTCTTAGCTTGCTGTTTCCGTTTCGCTGTTACTTATATAAGCTAAGCAGTAGGCCATGGCACTATATTTTCTGAATTCACTGGCTGATTTCAAAAGACGTGGGTGTCGATGGTGTAGATAAACAGCATCAGCGCCACCCTGGGCCCCTGGCGGCTGTTACACAAACTATGGTGCTACCCATGAGTTGTTGTTGTTGTTGTTGAGATATTCCTCCCTTGGGAGGACCGGGCTCAGGGTGGAGAGCCCGTCAGAGTGGTGCAGTAAACAAGGGGGCGTCCTCTGCATGGCGACAGAGGTCGCTGGCGTAGGGGGGGGGGGGGGGGGGGGGCGAGAGAGCAGAGTGGTCGCGGCGCCAATGGTCGGGCGCCGACGAGCTGCAGTGGTGCCGCCCCGACGATACCCCCGCTCGCCCAGCTCCCCAGCAGCAGGTGGAGGCCCAGGGTGGAAGGCCCAGTCACAGTGGTGGGAGGGTTAGCCCCGGTCCTGGAAGAGGGAGGGTTAGCCCCGGTCCTGGAAGAGGGAGGGTATAGTGGAGACCCTCAACCTCATGGTGGTGGACAGGTCTGCTCCAGTAAGGGACAGGCCCATCCTCCCTGGTGTAACACTGCTGCAGAGAGCTGGTCCCACCGAGAGCAGCGGTGGAGGTGTTGTCTTGGTGGGAGATGGACTGCCTGGACTCTACCCATGAGATGATAATGATGATGATGAGATTCGCCACACAGGTGTGGCACGGGCAAAACCCATGAGGTTGGTTGGTTGGTTGGTGAGATTTTCCTCCCGTAGGAGGGCCGGGCTCAGGGTGGAGAGCCCGTCAGAGGATGGCAGTAAACAGGGGGGCGTCCTCTGCGGACGCTGGCGTGGGGAGGGGGGGGGGGGCGGGGGGGGGCGAGAGAGCAGAGTGGTCGCGGCGCCAATGGTCAGGTGCCGACGAGCTGCAGTGGTGCCGCCCCGACGATGCCCCCGCTCGCCCAGCTCCCCAACAGCAGGTGGAGGCCCAGGGGGGGAAGGCCCGTCGCAGTGGTGGGAGGGTTAGCCCCAGTCCTGGAAGAGGGAGGGTAAAGTGGTGACCCTCAACTTCATGGTAGTGGACAGGGCTGCTCCGTAAAGCAACAGGCCCATCCCCCCCAGTGGAAACACTGCCGCAGGGAGCTGGTCCCACCAAGAGCGCGGTGGAGGTGTTGTCTCGGTGGGAGATGGACTGCGAGTGTTGTCTCGGTGGGAGATGGACTGCGAGTGAAAAAAAGAAAAAAAAAACATGAGAAAGCCACTCCATTATAAAGCTCGCTGGTTAGTGCCACGCAGGGTGACCAAATTTAGCATACCTATGCTAATTTTAGCATATTTTTCCAGAAAATTGTTTAGCATAAAATTTAGCATGTTATCAAATCTAGCATATTTTTAGCATAATCTAATAAGCTTAGGACAATATTTAGCATGATTATAATAACTTACCACTCGTGGCTAGCGGTAGTTTCTGGACTGAAGACCAGGATACATGTTTCATATAATATGATTAATGGTAACTGTGAAAGTCCATACTTTTAACGAACCTACAGCAGGAAATCACGGGCTTTGGAGGAGGGTAGACGTGTACTGTACAGGTCCACAAGCGCTGGGCCAGGGACCCAGGGTGGCGCTGTGGCTGATTAGTCAGTTATTCGGTTGAGTCTGTGGATGCCGTCTGTTCAGGCTGCGGCAGGTTCAGTGCCCATCATTTCTCTACTGCTTCAGTGCCTCCTGTAGGTTGCAGTGCTTAAGTGCGAAGTGTGGCAGGAAGAGTTTCAACTTATGTTGCACAAATATTTGTCAAATAAACTTTTAGAACGAGTAATTATTTATTTTAATGTTCTTCTCTCATAATTATAAGAATGCATAGTGTATACAGTTAAAAACATAGAAATAATACTATATTAATCATAAAATATAACAGAAACCGAACGTATTAAGAGCAACAAAAGATTTAGCATTATTTTTGCCAATCTAGCATAACTTCAGCTGCTGTCTAGCCAAAGGTGGCTGTTGTGTATATGTACGCAACGATCTATCTTGTTCTCGTGTTCCTGAACTTGATTCTTCTGAATTCTCTACTCTCTGGCTTCGGCTCTCCTGTCATTCTCTGACTAAATATATCTGTGCTGTTTACTTATCTCCTAATTCTACTGACTATCAAAAATTCTTTGACTATTTTACTTCTACGATGGAACACATTCTATCCATTTCTCCTTTCTCTGAAATCTCCATTCTAGGAGATTTCGATGTTCACCACCACCTTTGGCTCTCCTCTCCTTTCACTGATCCACCGGGTGAACAAGCCTACAGCTTTTCTATCCATACTGACCTACAGCAGCTTGTACAGCACCCTACCCGTATCCCTGACCGCCTTGGAGAGAGTTCCAACATACTTGACCTTTTCCTAACAACTAATCCTTCTCCTTACACTGTTAATCTTTTCTCTCCGTTGGGCTCCTCCGATCACAACCTTATTACCTTAACCTGTCCTATCGCTCCGGTACAGCCTGTGGACACTCCAAAGAAACGCCGCCTGTGGCACTTTGGAGCTGCAGATTGGGAGGCCCTCAGGCAGTACTTCTTTGATTTTCCTTGGAATGATTATTGCTTCCATGGCTGGGAGCCGTCTGAGTGTGCCCTCCGCATTACGGAGGTTATTCTCTCGGGCATGGAAGCATACATTCCTTTTTCATATCTTCTGTCTAATGCAAGAAAGCCTTGGTTTAATCATGCTTGTTCTAATGCTGTCCGCAACAGAGAGAGGGCCTTTAAAAGGTACCGGAGCCAACCCACCCCTGAATCACATCTTTTTTATATTTCTGCCCGGAATCGTGCTAAGTCTGTTCTTCGCTCTGCTAAAAATAATTTCATCCGTGCTAAATGTTCCCAACTGTCCAACTCGAATTCTTCTCGCTCCTTTTGGCACCTTGCCAAAAACCTTTCTAACAACTTTACCTCATCATCCTTCCCTCCTCTTTTCTACTCTGATGGCTCTGTAGCTATTTCTTCTACTGATAAAGCAGATCTCTTCGCTCAGACTTTCTCCTCCAATTCTACCTTAGACAATTCCGGTGGTGTTCCTCCATCACTTCCCCCCTCAGACTTCCTCATGACTGGCATTAAAATTTCTTCAGCTGATGTATTTTCTGCCATCACTGGCCTCAATATTAACAAGGCATATGGGCCTGATGGAGTCCCTCCTGTTGTCCTCAAGAACTGTGCTTATGTGCTTACACCCTGCCTAGGTAAACTCTTTCGCCTTTGTCTCTCAACTTGTACCTTTCCTTCTTGCTGGAAGTTTGCTCTCATTCAGCCAGTCCCAAAGAAGGGTGACCATTCCCAACCCTCTAACTATCGTCCAATTGCTTTAACATCCTGTGTCTCAAAAGTTTTCGAATCAGTTCTTAACAGAAAAATTTTAAAGCATCTTTCCTGTCACAACCTTCTTTCTGATCATCAGTATGGGTTCCGTCAGGGATGCTCCACTGGCGATCTTCTCACCTACATTTCAGACACCTGGTCATCCTCCTTTCGGGACTTTGGCGAAAGCTTTCCCATTGCACTTGACATCTCAAAGGCTTTCGATCGAGTCTGGCATAAATCTTTGATTTCCAAACTGCCCTCTTACGGTTTCTATCCTTCTATCTGTGCCTTCATCTCTAGCTTCCTTTCTGGTCGTTCTATAGCTGCTGTTGTAGACGGCCATCGTTCTTCTCCTAGACCTATCAACAGTGGTGTTCCTCAAGGCTCTGTCCTATCACCAACTCTTCCTTTTATTCATCAATGACCTTCTAAGCTGTACATCTAACCCTATCCACTCATATGCTGATGATTCCACCCTTCACCTTTCCATTCGATTTCTGCAACGTCCATCTCAGCAGTTACTTCAACAAACAAGGGATGAGGCTATGGGACACCTAATGTCTGACTTGGCTCATATCTCTGATTGGGGTAAAAATAATCTTGTTATTTTTAATGCATCAAAAACTCAGTTCGTACACTTATCAACCCGACAAAATCTTCCTCAGGATTACCCACTAATGTTTAATAATGTCCAGCTCAGTCCTGCATCATCTTTGAACATGCTAGGGGTTTCTTTCTCTCGGGATTTGTCTTGGAAAGAACATATTACATCTCTTGTGAAATCTGCTTCCAAGAGATTAGGTGTGCTGGGCCGACTCCGAACTTACTTTACCCCTGCACAGATGTTGACCTTGTACACGGGTTTTATTCGCCTGTGTATGGAGTACAACTCTCATGTGTGGGGTGGCTCCCCACATGCAGCCCTTCTCAATAGGGTGGAGTCAAAGGCTTTTCGTCTCATTAACTCTCCTCCTCTTACTGATTCCCTTCAACCTTTGTCTCTTCGCCGCACTGTTGCTTCTTTATCCCTCTTCTATTGCTACTTCAGTGGTCACTGTTCCTCTGACCTGTCTGCTTGCATCCCTCCACCTCTACGACGGGCACGTAGTACCCATCTAGCAACAAACTCTCATCCCTTTTCTGTCCAACTCTCTAATGCAAGAGTTAACCATTACTCCCAGTCCTTCATTTATGCAACTGGTCAACTCTGGAACTGTCTCCCTCTGTCTGTATTCCCTACTTCCTATGATCTCCAATCTTTCAAGTGCAGTGTGTCCAGGCATCTCGAAATGAATGGATCTTGAATTTGGCTCTCTTTTGTAATGTTTTTACTTTTTCTTGGAAGGAACAGTATGCGGGCTCTGGCCTTTGGTTCCTTCTTCCTTGCATTAAAAAATGTATATATATTCCCGCTAGAGAAATCTGGTCACCCTGGTGCCGCGTGAGCAGTCTGAGGTCTGTGGACTGGAGGTAAATGCCATGCAAGACTTCCCCCTTTCGTGTAACAAATATTCATAAACACAGTAGTGAGACATTTTTCCATTTTTGAATACTGAATAATTCATGAAGAAAATTTTCCTTGGCAGGCTAAAGTATATGAGGAATACAGGGCTGTTCATAAAATTTTATAAAACTGAACGTTTCCGTAAGGAATACGAGTAAACAAAAACTTCCATGGTGGTGATGTGGCGCGTAATACTGTATTGGGTTTAGGAATGTGCTGACTAGTATATTTCAGGCTACCTGTGTACTTCGTTAATAGATTTTTGAAAAGGCAACTGTTTGCTAGTTTGTGTGTTAGCCAGCTCAGTGCTGTAGTTACCACAGATAAGCTTTTGCCTCTAACCCACCAACATCCTTGTGTGAAAATCTTGCCTTTGAAAAATCATGAAATGACATATAAGACGAGAGTATATACAGTATTATATTACGTGGCAGAACTTACACAGTTAGGTCATTGTTGGTAAATTGTTAGGTTGGTATTTTTCACCAGCTTTAGCATTCTAAATTGTTGAGTTACAGAAATTGGTAAAAAAAATTTGAATTTTTGCTTAAGTACTAACATATGTGCAATCATTTAAGTTCTTTATTGAAATATGTAATTCGTTTTTGCACCACAATAAATTAAAAAGCTGATTTAGTGAAGAGTCTCTTGAGTGTGTGGAGGAGTTTCGTTATTTGGGAGACATGTTATGTGCCAGAGGTGGGGCTGGAGTTAGCTCGGTTGCTAGGGTGAGAAGTGGTTGGAAGAAGTTCAGGGAGCTGTTGCCTCTCCTGACATTGAGAGGACTCTCCTTACGTGCTAAAGGGTCTTTGTATGCAGCATGTGTTAGGAGTGTGATGCTGTTTGGTAGTGAGACCTGGGCAGTAAAGGAAGAGGATATTCACAGGTTTAAACGTACAGAAATGACAATGATTAGGTGGATGTGCAGTGCGTCCCTGCGTGCAAGGCCTGGGGGGGCTGGGTTTACGATGGAAGAGTTGAGAGGTAGGATGGGACTTGAGTGTATTGGTGTTGCGATGAGGAGAGGTAGGCTGAGGTGGTTTGGACATGTGGAGAGGATGGGGGGATGATAATTGGGTACAGAGGGTGAGAGGTGTTAATATTGGGGGAGGGGTTGGGAGGGGTAGACCGAGAAAGACATGGGACGAGGTCATTAAATATGACTAAAGGGTTAAGGGACTGAACAGGGAGGCTGCCAGAGATCGAGCAGCGTGGAGAGCCGCCATTAGGTGACCAAGGCCGACGCATGCAAGAATGTTAGAGCCTTCAAAAACGAAACGAAAGTTAGGTAAAGTTGCCAGGCTGCTGGCTGAATTACTTACCTGTTTCAATCAAGCACTCAGAATTGAGGATAGATGTGTTGGCTCTAAAGCAATATTTGTTAGTAAAACAAAGCAGATTATTTCATGAGATGTACAAAGAAGAAATAACACAACATCCTGAGGCATCTTTCTATCCCAGGAGCCTTTTTTACCTGTAAATAGCTACAGCCCTAAGGAAATGGCTTGTACCATGCATATATAATATGAAAAATAGTTACTTATATAGAAATGACTGATATTGTAATGGAGGAGTAGATGGGTGTAGGAAAGGCAAAGAATATTGGTTAGGGTGGAAGGGTTATACAAAAGCATGAATGGTGCAGTTAAGCAGTGACTTTGACAAACAAGAAGTACTGTAATGGGAAACATTTATTGAACACCAAGAATATGAACAGTTTAGGAGAAAGCTAGAAAAACAATCTAGTATGCAGACTGAAAATGAGTAAAACAGAACTTGATGAAAGTGCTGTAGAGGTGGAATGATTTCTGGGTAAAGAGGGAAGCATATCTGGCAGACTGGGACAGAAAAAGAAATTCTGTGTCGTGTAACTTTGGAAATTATTGCATGCTGCTTGAAGGGAAAGGTAATAATAAAGAATGTGAATTTCAGAGTATTACAGTTACTGAGCTAAACTGGATATTTACTAGTACTGTAATACCTGAAACGGGGAAGGTGACAATTGTACAGGGAAAAAAATATAGCTATATATACAGAAACAATGAACAACTGTGACAATACACACATCTGATAACCTATATTTTCTAACATGGTCTGCTGGTCATGGCTGCATGATAGGTGTGAAAAGAAATTGCTGAAAAAGAAAGGTGGAGTGTTACTGCACCCCTCTTGTGTTGGTGTTGCAATGAGTATCACCATTAAACCAGCTTTGTAAAGAGGTAAAACATCGCCATGCTATAGTCCTTCCAATACATGGTGAGCGTTTTGGCGTTGGCATTTCCAGGGGTTTCCCCGCATGCGACGTTGCCAAACCTCGTACCGGGTCAGGTGTCGGATTACTGGGTAAATTCTAAAAAATACTTATTTACATTGTAAATAAGTTCCCTCTCTCAGCTGTGTAGCACACGAGAATGAGTAGCAGGGGTAGCTTCCATCTTGGATGGTGGCAAGCTGATCTTTGAATTAGCCCCAAGCTCGGAGAAAAGCAACGTCGGACAGCAACGCTGCCAAGTATTGTTGTATTTATACAAAATAATTGCTTTATAAAAAGAAAGATACATTCATAACACTATATAGCCTTATTAAAGTAGTAAATATATACAAATTAATTCAGAAGCTGTAAATAAATGACACAATTATAAGACAGTGATGTGTGTTGGGCGAGATTTGGCAGTCGCACATGGGGGAACCCCCAGAAAAGCCAACACCCAATTGCTCACCATATATTGGAAGGACTGTAGCTATAATTCTGTAACAACTCAGTATTTACATCTTGCAAAATGTAGTTCTGCCTACTTCTTCCTTAGCCTTTATCATTCTTTTTCTGTGCCTGCCCTCCTCTCTTCCTATTTTTCCCATCTTTCCTGTTACTTCTTATTGCTTTTCTTTCCTTTACAGGTGGCTTTACATTGAGTGACAAGCCAAATGGTTTCCTGTAAGCCAAGAAACCATTTACAACGCTGGGTGGTAACCATATAGCCTAACCAAACCATACGTGCTCCCTACGTGTCAACAAGTGGGTTGGTGGAGGGTTAGTGCCCCTCCCTGTAAAACAATTAACTCAAAGTCAAATGGCCACCCCTTACGGGATTATGGCGTCTGGCAATAGATAGATAGATAGATAGAAAATAAATTTAGGAACACAGGATGTACTGCTGCATTAGCAGAGGTATAATTCCTGACTTGTGAGCTGGCAGGAAACATACCATGGAAATCTATTGAGTATGCTGTAAATATATTCACTTTGCTCGTATAAATTCAAATCTGGATAATCTCAATAACTGTTTCATGCAAATAACTGCAAAAGGAGGATAAATCATAATTTATGCTTAGCCTCTACAGTACACTGCATCTTGCTTGTAAATGCATCCTCTTTATGCATTGTAGTCATTTTTTTATCATTTCTTGCACATACAGTATATTCATATTTCCTACATAAAAATAACTGTTTAGAATGGGTTAGCGAAGTGCCTTGTTTATTAACCCGCCAAGTCCGAACGACATACGATGCACGTCGCTACTTTTTTCCACGGACAGACCCAACAACGTGCATCGTACGTCACTCAATTGCAAGGCCCATTGTGTGCACATTTTTCAACATTCGCGGGTGATTTTTGGTAGGCATATGTGGGAGACCTTCCTCTACCTGCTGTCAAGTGGGGATACTGCCTGGCCCCTCCTAGCTCCCCCTTCCCCCCCCCACACTGGGCAATTCACCTGTTAGCAGTAACCTAGTCAGTAAAGGTATGTTGCCCCACGGTCTCTCCAATGACAAAATTCTCAGTGAAAGTGATTCCTGAGGTGGAGGACAAAGAAACAAAGAAGCTAGAGGTAGAAACAAACAGAAGTGATGAGGTGGTAATGTCGTAAAGGAAGGTGCCATATACTGGAGTTTTGGGTGAGTGAACAATGCTTATAAACACCTATATTATTGTGTGAAAACCAATATAGACTTACCACACATAAATTCGACCCAAATAAATGAAATAAATATGTAATTTAAAGTGGCTTGAATTAGTTAACCCTTCCATAGTTTTTTTTTTTTTTTAGCCAGGTACCCTGAAAAAGAAGGAAAACATAAGGTTGAGTGACACCTGTATGAACATTTTTTTACCTCAGGACTGCGATTTCACTATGAATTTTCGATGTTTCTCACCAAAAGCGAAGGTTTCGGCCAAAAAACAAAAAGTCGAAAATCGGCCGGGACCTGGGGGTAGGCTGGGTAAAAAAACGGTCGGGACTGGGCGGGTTAAACAGAGGAAACATTAAAATTTCTTGCGCTTGTAGCATTTATCCAGCTTATTTTCGCCCAGTCTAGCAACTTTCGCAGCACTCAAATGCCTGAACTGGGTTTTGCCATGACTGACAGTCCAGATTTTTTATGGTAAGATTGACAGACGGTCAGGAATGTCTGACGACTGAACGTTGCCGATGGACCTCCTGAACTCTTGGTTTTTATAGTACTCGGCTGTACTATAAAACCTGAACACCAGTACTGCCGAATGTGAGCGTCTGACGTACCCGTGTTTCGTACCATAAATAAATTTGCTGTTCACGCCAGACATTCGTCTGCTGGTTGTGGCGTAAAATAGTATTGGAATGTGACAAGAGGATAAATGCCACAAGAGACACCCCTTTCGTGTAACAAACTTAATTGTTCATAAATATGATGGCTGGCTTTTCCATTAATAAACACTGAATAATTCGGGAATGAAATTGTCCTTGGCAGGCTAAAATATACGAGATATCCAGAGCTGTTTGGAAAATTTGACAAGACTAAACATTTCTGTAGTGAATACAAGTAAACAAAACATGCTGTGTGGTGGGGTGGTGACATAATGCACCGTATATGGAGTTTTAACAATAAATTGTGCTCTGAAGTTAATTTCAGAGTACCTGTGGAATTTCTCAATAGATTTTTGAAACGGCCGCAATATCAGAGTTTGTGTGACAACCAGCTCAGTGCTATAGTTAACACATTTTATGGGAAGCCTGTGTGTCAGCCTCAGTCTAGTTGAATGTGTGACATTTGGCACTGGAAAGTGATTAAACAAAAGAATTATTTTCTGAAACTGGGGTGCTTCTTGAAGTACATCACATGCAATTCAAGTGTATACAGTAGTTGATTCATGTAGCACCTGCAGTGGTTGCTAAAATAATGAAAGTCACAGTACTTAGCTGGGTGCAGTACAACTTTCCCCCCCATATTTGAGGCTAAATAAATATACAACTTATAAGCAGACAGTATTTACAATATTATATTACATGGCAGAAATTACAGATATCAGAGTTAGGCCAGTGTTGGTAATGGTTAGTTAGGGGTGTATTGTTCACTAGCTTTTAATGTTCCTTTACACTTTTGTTGAGGAATGGCAAAAAAAAAAAAAAAAAAAAATTGATAGTACTAACAAATAATTGCAATCACATAAGTTCTTTATTAGAATATGTAATTCGTTTTTGGACCAAAATAATAAGTTGATTTAATTAACTTTTAACTTATCCAGTCTCGGCCAATTTTTTACCCAACACACCCTCAGAACCTAACTGATTTTCAACTTTTTTTTTTTTTTGCTCAAACCTCCACTTTTGGTGAGAAACATAGAAAATTCATAGAGAAGTCGCCCTCCTGAGCTTATAATTGTTGGTACAGGTGTCAGTCAGCCTTACGTTTTCCTTTTTTCTCAGGGTACCTGGCTAAAGAAAATGAACATATGGAAGGGTTAACTAGTGGCAGAATCGGTAGAGAGCCAGCCTCCAGTTCTAACGGACCCAGGTTCGAATCCAGGCTGGGGCAGGGAACAATATAAGGATTTGAATTTCACAAAAAGCAGACTTTTCTGATCTACCAGATGACCCACCGACATGTCATAAAAGAACCCCCTCTAATACCAGTACACCAGTCCTGCATGAGACAGCCCTAGCATGTATTCAATATGGATGGTGGGTGTTAGTGCCAAAGTGGTGACTTGTGGAGGTGGAGGAGGACTACTGGGCAATAGGCAGTGAAGCCTTTGCCCAGGGTTGGACACGTAAAAAAAAAAAAAAAAATCAAGCCACTTTAAATTACATATTTATTTATTTATTTGGTACGAATTTATGTGTAGTAAAAGTCTATAATGGTTTTCACACAATAGTATAGGCATTTATAAGCATTGTTCACGTACCCAAAACCCCAGTATATGGCACCTTCCTTTATGACATTACCACCTCATCACTTCTGTTTGTTTCTACCTCTAGCTTCGTTGTTTCTTTGTCCTCCACCTCAGGAATCACTTTCACCGTGAATTTCGTCATTAGAGAGACCATGGGGCAACATACCTTTACTGGCTAGGTCACTGCTAACAGGTGAATTGCCCAGGGTGGGGGGGAGGGGGGTTAGGAGGGGCCAGGCAGTATCCCAGCTTGACAGCAGGTAGAGGAAGGTCTCCCACATATGCCTACCAAAAATCACCCGCAAATGTTGAAAAATGTGCACACAATGGGCCTTGCAATTGCGTGACGTACGGTGTACGTCGTTGGGTCTCTCCGCGGAAAAAAGTTGTGATGTACACCATAAGTCGATGGGACTCGGCGGGTTAATACAAAACCTGTTAATAAAACAATGCAGATTATTCAAATCCCGAGGCATCTTTATCCCAAGAGATACTCTTACCTGTAAATAGCTGCAGGCCCCAGGAAATGGGCTGTACCATGCATATATAGTACAAAATCCAGTTTTAGATGAAAAATGACAGTTGTTGTGATAGGGTAGATGGGTGTAGGAAAGGCAGGGAATATTGGTTTGGGTGAAAGGGTTATATAAAAGCATGAAAGAGCAGTTAACCAGTGCCTGTGATAAAAAGGAAATAATGAGATAACTATTTAGTGAAGGAGAGCAACTTCAAGAATGTGAATAGATGAGGAGAAAGCTAAGAAAACAGAACAGTAAGCAGTCTGAAAATGTATAAAACAGACCTGGATATATAGAAGTGGAATGATTTCTGTGAAAAGAGGTAGACTTATCTTTCAGACTGGGATAGAAAAAGAAAACTGTACAGTCTCAAGTAACTTAAATCACTGCACACTGTTTGAAGGGAAAGGTAATAATCAAGAATGTGCATACAAGAGGAGTATGCTTATTGAGCTAGCATGGAAATTTACTTGTAATAACCAAGACAGCAAAGGTGGCAATAATATGGGGAAGAAACTATAGCCAAATACATAGAAACTGAATGTACAACTGTGACAGTACACAAATCTGATAACCTATGTTTTCCAACATATTCTGCTGGTTATGGCTGGATGACAGGTGTGGAAAAAAATTGCTGGGGAAAAAATGGAGTGTTTGTGCATCCCTCATGTTATGGTGCTGAAATGAATGTCACCATTCAGCCAGCTTGTACAGAAGCAAAGCAGCCTGCATGCTAAAAATAATTCTGTAATAACTATGTAGGCTATTTACATCTTGCAGTACAAATTTAGTAACACATAATGTACTGCTACATGAGAAGAGGTGCACATATCTGGATATACTGTACTGCAGTGTTGTTCCTGACTGGTAAGCAACATATCATGGAAGTCTATGAAGTATGCAGTAATACAGTCACTTTGTACGGATACATTCCAATCTAAATATCTTTAATAATTTCCTGCAAAAAATGGCAAAGGAGGGTAAATTGTAATACATGCTCAGCTTATACAGTAGGCCTATACCAGTGCAGTAACTTGCTCATAAATGCATCCTTTTTATGCATTCTACTGTAAGTTTTTGCCAATTCTAGCTCACTAATACATATTTCCTACATAAAAACAACAGCTTAGAATGGGTTTGAAAGTGTCTGGTGTATTATTAAGAAGAAATATTTAAAATTCGCGTGCTGTTAGTGCTCACGCAGCGCATTCTCTCCCAGTCTAGCGACTGTCGCAGCATTCAAACTCCTGAACTGGGTTTCGCCAAGACTGATGGTCCAGATTTTTTATGGTAAGGATGACTGACGCTCAGGCACATCTGATGGCTGAATGCCGCCGTTGGACCGCCTGAACTCTGGGTTTTTATAGTACGGCCCTATGTCACACCTTCCACCTCTTCCCCCGCACCTAGCCCCCCCTCATCACTTCCCCCTCTGACTCTCCACCCGTACCTAGGACACCTTCCCCGCCCCCAGCAGCGGCACCTCATATTCCACCCTCCACCACCACACTGGCGCTGCCAACCCAGGCCCTATGTGGCCCACCCACCACGAGGCCATCAAATAACCCCCCAGTACACCCACACTCTTCAGCACCAACCACTCCACCACCAACCACGCACACCACAACTCCCCCAACAACCAGGATTCCAACCTCCACCACTACACTGCCTCCACCATCCCTAGCCCCACGTGGCCTGCCCACCATGCTGCCAGCAACCACCCGCCCAGCACGCCCACACCCATCATCACCAACCACACACACCACCCCTTCCCCAACATCCACTCCACCTCCACCCACACACATCCACACACCACCACCATGAACCCACCCACACTCAAAGCTCCCCACTCACCTCCTCACCACCAACACCTATCCTAACCACTACCAGGACCTGATCAGGCCACCTATCGCACCCACCCTCAAGATATGCCCTTACCCCATCACCACCAAACACATCACCCACCCACGCCCACCCCAGACCACCCACACCGAACACCAACTCCCTCACCTTACACCACGTGGAACAGAATATTCCACTGACCAGGCCCACTAATCAGATTAAGACAATCCCCCCCAACCACATAAAAGCGGGACAGCCACCAACATCTCCATTCTCCAGCCGTCAGTCACAGAACACTCACCTCACTCCCCACCACCCGAGATGAAGATCAGACATATACTTTGGACTCCTGCCGGAGGACGAAAGCATTGACTGAAAAGGACCTCCCAGCTACGCAATCTCCTCCGTGCGACAGACCAACCCTCAACCTTAGAAGTCGTCTTCAACCACCACCAGGAGCCCTGCTTGCCCATGCTACGCTGGACCAACATCCTCCACCACCTTACCCCCACCCAACAGACAGCCAAGTCCGACACCTACCACCTCCAGCCATGGGGACGTGACTTCGACCCCCACGACGGTGGTAAAATAAGCATCGACACCGACACCCCCACTCAACAAGGAGACGATGGGGAGGTTACCACCACCCTACAAGGGGATCACAGACAGGAGACATTACCTTCCGCGCCACACCAGCCCATGTCACCTGCGGCCATATGTCCCATTTCCCCACAACCAGACCAGCGGCAAGTTAGCAGTCCGGGAAGACTACTTTCCTGCCGCGGCAGCCCTCACCAGACTCGGGGTGGGATTCATCAGAGAGCAGTCCCACGTAGGCCCTTGGCAGATCCTACAGGAACTGCGAAAAGAGGAGGAATGAACGCTAGTCTTCCCAGTCCTACGTTACTCCAGGGGAGCAGCAGCACAGTAATATCCAGTGGATTTACTTCAGAGGGAGCTCCCTCTTCTGCCACCCACCTTCAGGAGCGGGAGCACGGCCACGTTCGCCGGACTAGCTGCCGTGGGAGCGTCCGCTGGATCTCCCCTACTTTTCGTCCCAGGGAAGGGAGCAGAGTCTTGGCAGCATCCGCCAGACCTGCCATAGAGGAGGCACCCGCTGGATATTCCTTGGCTGCAACTTTTCCCCAGCAGCAGGACCGTGGTAGCGTCAGCCGGACCTACCCGGGTGAAAGCATACGCCAGATCTCTCCCTCCTGCTGCCACCAAGACGAGTGGCACCCTGGAAACGTCTGCCAGACTTACCGGGCAGAAGGAGCGTCCGCCAGATCTCCTACCCCAACTCCCCAGCCCAGGAGCCTAGGCAACGTCCACCGGACTTGCCAGGCCGAAGGAGCTTCCCAGGAACCTCCTTCCTCGACCCCGGCGTGGAGTTCCAGCGGTGTCCATTGGACCTGCCGTGTTGAAGGAGTGACCGCTGGTTCTCCCTCCTCAGCCAGTCCAGAGGCTCCCGCTGAGGGACACATCTCTTGCGTGGCCCGCCCCTCCTGTGGCCGAGTGAGACATCCCTCGTCCTCCTCCCACACCACCTGGGGTGGAGATTGCTCCCCTACAGGGTCGCAGTGACAGGATGTCTGGAGCGGACCAGTAGTGGGCATCCTGTTGGTGCAGCCGTCCTCTCCACGCTCCCGGACGCTGACAGACTCTTTGGGATGCCGCGGCTGCAGACAACCCCTGACGGCCTCCCCTCCCCAGAGAGACCACAGCCCCCAGATACTGAAGGGCTCACCACCAACCCCGGGCTCCACCCAGCCTGAGGCCGCCCACCACATCCAGAGGCTGGTGCAGAGCTGCCCGCCTCCTGGCCCTGTTCGGCCCTAGCCCCGAGGACTTGTCCAGGAAGGGCCAGAGATGGCCTCCCTCTACACTACCCAGCCGCCCACGTTGAACAACTCACCATGAGGCCCGTGCACACACCACTGACGGCCTACCTCCCACACCGGGCCGCCACCTGAACCTTCCTGTGTAAATCTACAGAACTGTGAGTGGCCTGTTAGTATTCCCCAGTGCAAAATCCCCTCCACTGTGTAAACTCATGTCTTGACTGTGTATCACCGAGAAATAGAGGCCCAGTGCATCTGTATCAAGCCCTAAACTTCCCTTGTGTTAACATACTATATCGTGCCTTTTGATTCCCCCAGTGAAAGTGTATTCCTCCCCCTCGTGAATCTGATAGTCATCCCCCTCCCCCCCCTCGGACGGTTTACTGCAAGGGACTTGTGTTAAACTGTGTAATTCCCCCCTGACTCTATGGCCCCCTAGATACGAAGGTTCAGCGTCGCCAGTGTCAACTCTTCCCCAGGGGTTTGTGTGGTAATTTACTTTGAGGCCCCGGATTGTGAACTTGTGTATAGTTGTGTGTCACCCCGACAGAGACATTCAGTGATCACCAGACTTGTAGTCCCTAAGGTGTACCTATGCTATATTTGTGTGTTGCCCTTGAAATGTACCATAAGGAGTTTGTAAGTGCCACATATATTGTTTGATATTGTACTGTGTATGTCGATATATGGTAATACACGTGTAAGACTGGTTAGTCTGTGTTTTTGCCCTGTTCTTTTGGTATACGCTCTTGCCCGGCCTTGAATTAAAGAACCCAAAGCTTGTGTCTGTATCTTAGGAAGCAAGGAGTTGCACCTAAAACACAGAGCATAACAGAAAACTTTCCAAAAAATTCTAAACAGGTGATGAAACATGGGTGTATGGCTACGATGTCAAAATGAAAAGGCAGTCATTGCAGTGGGCTGAACATTGTCACTGCGACCTACAAAAAGAGGAAGATCCAAGTCGCTTTTTTTTTTTTTTTTTTTTTTTTTTTTTTTACTGGAAGGGTGTTGTTCATCATGGGTTTGTTCCACGTGGGCTGACAGGTGACAACCAATAAAGAGTTTTACTTGGAAGTCCTGAAGCATTTGAGGGTGGCAATGCAAAGGAAGAGGACTGAGGCATAGACATGCAAAATCTGGGTGCTGCACCATGACAATGCAGCTTCTCAGGCATCGCTCCTTATTCGTGACTTTTTGGCAAAGCACAAGACAATTATTGTCCCCCAGCCACCCAACTCTCTGAATTTGGCCCCTGCAGAGTGTTTTTGATCCCAAACTTGAAATCAACCCTGAGACAGAAAATTCACCAAATGCACTAAACACACATTCACTCAAGCACAAGTATCTTGATCACTAGGTGATGTGGCATGATCTGGCAAATGTTAGACTAAAGCTCAAAGTCTTCACTACACAGCACTAACATTGGGATCACTATGCTGGCTAGTTGGTGCACCAATTAAAAAGTTTGGTTTCTTTTTGGACAGACCTCACAAAATGAGTGAAACTGGCAAACCAGCTTTATAGGTAAGAATAAGGCTTGACAAGAAATTTTTTGTAATTTACTGTGGACTCAATAGCAAAACGATTGTCAGTAAAGGTAATTTATAATGAGATAAAAATGGTCATATATTATCCCTTTTGAGGTGTAGGGGTCTGAGGCAACAGTACAGTAACATGGTCCATCACATTTAAGGACAGATAAGCATTACATGATCTAAAAATATCCAATCACCTCTTGGGAATCAAATCTATGGACAGCTATCAGTAAAACTGGGATATTGTAATCACTGCACCACAAGGACTCAGTGTAAGTAGCCATTTGACAGAAAGTTACTGGAAGCTAGATGACAGACCTAAGTAACAGTCACCTTCTTCCCAGATGACCTAGGAATTCCACCCTTCCCACTTCCATCACACACATGCCTCAGTCTCTGCAACTCATTCTCTAAGCTTGTCCTCAATTCCAACTTCTCCTTGAGATCTGAAGCCAGGAGGGGATCAAGGTCCAAACGGGAGGAAGGTTGAAGGGCAAGGGATGATTTCCGGGATTGTGTTTGTTGATCACACAGACTCTTTAGTTTTCTTTTCTCCTGTGAAGCAGAAAGCAGTGTTAGTCTTTTGAATCCCATGATGTATTATATGCTCTATTACTGCTACTACAGCACCACTTAATTCAGTTACCATCAAACAACTTTATCCAGCTACCACCAGATGAATATTTGTCTTCGGAGAGACTTTCTGAATTGGGTAAGTTATATCATCTTCATTAACCCCTTAATACAAGAAGCCTTTCCAAAACTGAACAGCATCATCTGGAGTCTGCAAAAAAGATATATGGAATACACTAGTAGATCTGACAGGTCAACTGATTTATGAAGTTGACCTGCTTGTAAATACAGTGACTGGTTTCTGACAAAGCACTTTAAAGTGCACTCAATCCTTGGGTAACACATGGTTGAATAACACGTTTTTGTTCTATCGCACTCTGACATAATGAAACAAGTCATATCAACACATGGAAAAACTCACGCTCACGTGGGAAGTAAGCTGGCCTGGCAACGAAGTTTGAAAGTCGGGGGCAGTGGCATCACCCTCCAGACTGTATGCATGGACTGGCTTATACTGGAAGTTACTGTTCCCTTCTTTATTTAGCATCATCCTCCAGACTGTATGCACAGACTGACTTATACTGGAAGTTACTGTTCCCTTCTTTATTTTGCCTAAATTAACCTAACCTAACCTGACCAAACCTAAACTAACCTTAACCTAACCTAACCTTATCCTAGACCAACCTAACCTGAATAAAAGTATACTGACTGAAATGCCCACCCCAAAAGACCACAGGAGGCACGCCAGGATGACAAAACACCCACCCCAAGGAGGGACCACAGGGAGGCGCGTGAAGAGTCCAGACCAGACGGGTTTCCGTCCCTCGCCACCATGCGCCCCTCTTCCCCTCAACGGAGGCCACGGGAGATACACAGTCCTGCTACACTATTCTCGGGCCAGTCCAGCACTCGCCAGGATCGGAGTGGGACTGGTTACCCAACAGTCCCAGGTAGAACCAAGGCGACGGCCACTGTACGCGCCGTGGATGGCCACGGCACATACCTTGTCTGCAGCCTCCACCGGGTGCAGGACCTCGGCGACGGCCACTGTATGTGCTGAAAAAGGAACAGCCATTGTATGCGCTGAAAAAGGAACGGCCACTGTATGCGCTGAAAAAGGAACGGCCACTGTATGCGCTGAAAAAGGAATGGCCACTGTATGTCCCTCGCCTATTATCCCAGGGCAAGACCGAGTCACAGTGATGGCCACTGTATGCACCAGAGAAGACTCAGTCATGCCTGCTGGCTCAAGCAGAACTCAGATGACAGCCACTGTACGCGCCGGGGAGGGAACAGCCACAGTATGTCCCTCATCTACAGCCTTTCTCTCTCCCTACAGAGCCGGAGAACCAGTGGAGGCGCTTCTAGAGAGGATCTGGAGTGGCCCCATTGTGAACCTCTCTCTTCAGGCAATGCCCCCACGTTGCCCCTTGCTTTCGGACTCTGGGAAGAGGAGATGCCGCAGGCAGCCCCTGACGGCCTCAAGACCCTGGAGAAGCCGCAGCCCCCAGCAACCCAGGGGCAGCCCCAGGACCCCAGGGCGAGGCCTCTCCAGCCCCACTGCCGAGCATCTTCCCCCAGGAGTAGGCGCCGGGAAGCACGCCTGCTCTCTATTCGGCCCCAGTCCCGAGGGCCGAACCACTCATCGAGGCCCCACCAGGAAAGGGCCTCCCACTATACCGCTCAGTAACCCACCTTCAATGACCCAGCCCCTGATGGCAGTCCCGTACCTCCTGTGGGAGAGCACTACTGATGGGTCCCCTCCCACACCTGAACGACACCAACTACCCAGCCACTAGCAGCCCAACCTGGATCCCCTTTGTTTCAAATAGTGTGTTGATCTGTACACTGTATTGGTATATGGCATTGTAACTCTATGGTAATACACATGTAAAGTTGGTCAGCCCAAGTTTTTATGCCCTGTTCCTCCAGTTGCATGCTCTAGACCTGGTCTTGAAGGGAACCCCAGACCCCGTGCTTGTGTACAGAGAACAAGGAGTTGGGCTCTGAACATGCAGCATAACACTGGTAGCTAGTGGTAGCTCTTGATCCAGTCAGACAGCACCAAGGAATGAGGAAAATCTAACAAAATGGCAGCCAAACTGCATGTACAATTGCCAAAGTACGAACCTGAACAATGTGTCAGAAATACATACATGTGCATGACCAAACCACTACTGGACATTAGATTCGATCACGACAAGGGGAAAATAGCATTTTTTTTTTTTTTTTTGTCCGACTCTGGGCATAGGCTTCACAGCCTGCTATCAAGGCCCAGTCGTCCTCCTACAATCTGCATGTCACCACTTCGGCGCTTAACACCCACCGTCCATATTGAATACATGCTAGGGCTGTCTCATACAGGACTGGTGTATTGGTATTAGCGGGGTCATTTTTACGACATGTCGGCGGGGCTTCTGGTAGATCAGTAAAGCCTGATTTAATGAAATTCAAATCCTTAAACTGTTCCCTGCACCAGTGAGGATTCGAACCTGGGTCCCACGGGACCGCAAGCCAACTCTATACCGATTGAGCTACCGCCTCCACACCTATGAAAAGCAGTGTCAAGCATTGCCACGAAGATCATCCTGGAGCTGACATGGGTGAAGTTCACACAAGTCGTAACCGAGCCAGTCACGCCATCCCTAGGGAAAGTTGTTGCCTTATCCCAGCTTGACACCCTCACCTATGACGGCAACCTTGAAGACACATTCATCCAGGCCAGGTGACTCGTCACCGCCGCCTACCCGGAGGTCAACACGGCCACCCGGGAACAACACATTTTCAGCACCTTGTTGAGGATACTCTCCAGAGCCATAAGTGAACACTTCACAATCCATGACCCGACATGAGACCTTGACAAAGACGTCCAACTTGTTAGGCGTCTTCTCACTGCTCGCATTACCCACAACGCATCGGTGCAGTGACCTGAGTCCTGTGATGCAAGGCACCACACCCAAAACCACGGACACCCCCCACCCATTTAGTTTCTCCATCACCCAGTATACCCAGGGCACTCCCCACCAAGGGGCACCCCACCCCTAAAGAGACTAGCAACCTGATCTCCACAGATCCATGGGAGTTTTCAGCATGTAATCACTGATGTCCCATTTGTGACATAAGGGAACAACTTAAAGCTGCCCAACGAAAAACAAGTACCGAAGGGCGCCGCAAGGTCTCTTGCGACAATGCACCCTCCGCTGAGTACCCCGATCCTGGTGGAGTTGGCCGAACGATAAAGACGCCCCATAACGAGCTGGATTTTTAGGACCACCCCCACACCTCATTCCGGCAGGGACCACCTCACAAAAGTATCGCCCCTCAGTCTACGACAAGATGAGACTGAACAGGGTGAAAGCAAGGCTACTGATTGACATGGGAGCAAACAGATCCTGCCTCTTCAGTCATTTTTACTCCCACCATGTCTCTGCTTTTGGCCCGCTCCTCTCCGCTTCAGCTCACCTCGTTGATGCAGAGGATGGTCCCCTGCCTATACATGGGGAAACCCGGGCCCTGCGGGCCGACACTCATCAGAATGTGTCAGCTCGGCACTAATTTATCATCTTCGACTTGACCTACCATGATTATGATGGCTACTTAGGGCTGGATCTCCTGCAGAAATTACGTGCCAGCATCGACTGTCATAAGAGATTCCTCCATTTCCAGAAATCTCCAGACTTCCCCCGCCCACACTGCACAGGCACTCCCACACCCCTTCCCTCATCTCACTCTCCTCCCGCTATGTCTTCTACCTCACCCTCTCCTATTCCTAACCTTCCCGCTCCTCCACACACCACTTTCCCCGCTACCATTGCCTCCTCCCTTCCTGTCCCCCAGCACGAGGCCTGCCTCCACCTTAACAGGCCCACTGGAACCTCTACCTTATGTTCCTCTAACTGCATTCTGGAACCATTGCCTGTACTGTCTCCCACCTTTCACCCCTCACCACCCATCTCACACGCCACCTCCCGGCCACGCCACACCCACTCTCCCACCCAGCACACCGTATCACCACTCACCTCCCCTGCCAACACAACTAACTCATACACGAGCTACATCACACCTACACACTCCTCACCCTCACCCACTCCCCATTCCACACCCACGTCCTATGCCAGATGCCACACCAGCTCCCCATCCTCAGCCACGACCATGTAACACAAAAACTCCACCTCCCAAACCAACCCCCCCGATCGTCTCACCATGTGGCCCAAGCTCCTCGCTACCGACACCTGTCCACTCACCACGCTCCGTGTCTCCAGAAACAAACATCAAACGGGCAATCTAGATTCCAGCCCAGGGGAAACACCACTGCCTCTAAGGAATATACCATTTCCCCCACCTCTTGCAAAGGTACCCACACCCCTCCACCCTTCACATAACCCACAGCATGCACCTCCAGCCAAACCTAACCACCTGCCACTGGAACACCCTTCTCTACCACCTTGCACCAACCCACCGCACTGCCTCCTCCGACACCTACCACCTCCAGCCATGGGGACGTGACTTTTTCCCCCTGCGATGGTGGTGAAATACCCACCCCAAGGGGAGACCACAGGGAGGCTCGTGGGGATGACAAAACACCCACCCCAAGGAGGGACCACAGGAAGGAGTGTAAAGAGCCCAGACCAGACGGGCTTACATCCCTCATCACCATGTGCCACTCTTCCCCTCAACAGAACCCAATGGAGATACACAGTTCCACTGCCCTACTCTTGGGCCCGACCAGCACTCACCAGGATCAGGGTGGGGATTGTTACTCAACAGTCCCAGGTAGATCCCAGGTGATGGCCACTGTACGCTCCAGGGAGAGAACGGCTGCTGTATGTCTCTCATCTATTGATACCCCCTGCAGAACCCAGGTGACGGCCACTGTACGCGCCGGGGAGGGAACAACCACTGTACGTCCCTCAGCTGCTGTCTCCACTGGGAGCAGGACCTTGGCAACAGCAACTGCATGCGCTGAAGAGGGAACGGCCACTGTACGTCCCTCGCCTGTTGTCCCAGGGCAAGGCAGAACCACGGTGATGGCCACTGTACACACTGGAGAAGAATCTATCATGCCCACTGGCACAAGCAGAACCCAGGCGACAGCCACTGTATGTGCCCGGGAGCGAATGTCCACTGTATGTCCCTCATCAGCAGCCTTCACTGGGAGCAAGACCTCGGCAACAGTCACCGTACGTGCTGAAGAGGGAACGGCCACTGTACAGCCCTCGCCTGTTGTCTCAGGGCAAGGCAGAACCATGGTGACAGCCACTGTATGTGCTGGGGAAGAATCTGTCACACCCACCAACACAAGCAGAACCCAGGTGACAGCTACTGTACGCGCTGGGGAGAGAACGGCCACTGTACGTCCCTCAGCTGCAGTCTCCACTGGGAGCAGGACCTCGGTGACAACCATTGTATGCACCGCAGAGAGAATGGCCACTGTACGTCCCTCACTTGTTGTCCCAGGGCAAGGCAGAACCATGGCGATCGCCACTGTACGTGCCGGGGAAGAATCTGTCATCCCCACCGGCACAAGCAGAACCCAGGTGATGGCCACTGTACATGCTGGGGAGGAAACAATCATGGTATATCCCTCATCTGCAGCCTCTACTGGGAACAGGACCTCGCCGATGGCCACTGTACACACTGAAGAGGGAATGGCCACTGTACGTCCCTCACCTGTTGTCCCAGGGCAAGACACAAGGCAGAACCACAGCAACGGCCACTGTAATCGGCAGGGAAGAATCTGCCATGCCCGCTGGCTCAAGCAAAACCCAGGCAACGCGCCAGGGAGGGAACAGCCGCTGTATGTCCCTCATCTGCAGCCTCTCTCTCCCAACAGAGCCGGAGAGCCAGTGGAGGCGCAGCTAGAGAGGATCTGGAGCAGCCTCATCGTAAGCCTGGGGATTCACTCTCTTCAGGCAATGTTCTCATGTCATCCCCTGCTGTCGGACTCTGGGAAGAGAAGACGCTGCAGGCAGCCCCAGGCGGCCTCACAACCCGAGAGAAGTAGCAGCCCCCAGCCACCCAGGGGCGGCCCCAGGACCCCAGGGCGAGACCTCCCCAGCCTCATCGCCGAGCAGTGAGGAGTAGGCACAGGGAAGCATGCCTGCTCTTCCTATTCAGCCCCAGTCACGAGGGCCAAGCCACTCATCAAGGCCCCACCAAGAAGGCCTCTCTCTACACCACCCAGCAGCCCACTTTCGATGACTCGGCCCCTGACAGTGGTCCCATACCCCCGGTTGGAAAGCACAACTGAGGGGCCTCCTTCCACACCTGGATGACACCTGCAACTACCCAGCCACTAGCAGCCCAACCCAGATCCCCTGTGTATCAGATAGTGAGTTGATCTGTGCACTGTACTGTTGCATGGCATTGTAACTCTATGGTATTACATGTGTAAGGTTGGTCAGCCCAAGTTTTTATGCCCTGTTCCTCTAGTTGCATGCTCTAGACCCGGTCTTCAAAGGAACCCTAGACCCCATGCTCGTGTACAGAGGACAAGGAGTTGAGATCTGAACACGCAGCATAACAAAAACGTTAATTACAGCTGTAACTCGTAACATAAAAAATATTAATTACAACTTATGGCGAGATGAAGAGAGTGGTGGCTGAACAGGAAGCCGTAGATAGAGGTGTTAATGAACAGTATAGAGCCCTTAAGAACAACCTCTTGAGAGTTACCGATGCAATATGCGGTTGGACAAGAGGCCCACCAAGACATAAAGTAACTTGGTGGTGGGATGAGGGAGTAGAAGCCGCAGCTAAGGAGAAAAGAAGGCTTTTCCGGGAATGGAAGAATGGTGGTAACAGGGAGGAGTACTTGGCTGTCAAGCGCAGGGCTAGAAGAGAGGTATACAGGGCGAAGTCTGAGTCACAGAGACTTTTACTTGATAATCTAAATCATGGAGAAAGGAAAAATATGATTTTTAGGGTGGCAAATCAGATGAAGAGGGATATTCGGGACATTGTAGATAAGCAGTGTGTGAAGAATGATGATGGAAGGGTAGTGGTGAACAGTGAGGATATTAAAGATGCATGGAGAAAGCATTATAGCCGGTTGTTGAATGAGGAGTTTGATTGGGATAGAGAAGGTTTGGAGCCAGCTGATCCAGTGTTTGGCCCTTGGCCTTTGACGCTGCTACTGTGAGTGAGGCAATAGGCAGGATGCGGGTGGGGAAGGGGGCAGGAGTGTCTGGGTTGACTGCCGAAATGTTGAAGGCCTCAGGAGATACTGGGGTGAGGTTAGTCACTGACCTGACAAATATGATTATATATGAGCGTGTTAATATATGAGTGGGTAAATGCAGATAAAACAAAAGTGATGATATCTAGGGTTGGTGGTGGTACAATCAGAGGAGAGGGAGAGTGGCCAAGTGCAGTTTGCCACATGGGTGTGGGAAGTAATTCCATCTTGTGCAGTGTTTGTGATAGATGGGTGCCAAGAGATGTAGTGGTATTACAGGTAGACTGCGAGATAATGCTGATTTCATGTGTGCAGTGTGTCGGGGAGAGCAGGTGGAGATTGTTAGGCGTGAGAGGGTTGAACTTGCAGGTGAGTCTCTTGAGTGTGTGGAGGAGTTTTTTTTATTTGAGAGACATGTTATGTGCCGGAGGTGGGGCTGGAGTTAGCTCGGTTGCTAGAGTGAGAAGTGGTTGGAAGAAGTTCAGGGAGCTGTTGCCTCTCCTGACATTGAGAGGACTCTCCTTACGTGCTAAAGGGTCTTTGTATGCAGCATGTGTTAGGAGTGTGATGCTGTATGGTAGTGAGACCTGGGCAGTAAAAGAAGAGGATATTCGCAGGTTTAAACGTACAGAAATGACAATGATTAGGTGGATGTGCAGTGCGTCCCTGCGTGCAAGGCCTGGGGGGGCTGGGTTTACGATAGAAGAGTTGAGAGGTAGGATGGGACTGGAGTGTATTGGTGTTGTGATGAGGAGAGGTAGGCTGAGGTGGTTTGGACATGTGGAGAGGATGGGGGATGATAATTGGGT
>JAGKTI010002373.1:0-41763 GCA_018397915.1 Birgus latro
AATTAGCCCGATTACTTACACCCGATTCAGATATGATTACTGGTTTCCGATAAAAACATGATGTTGGGCCAGAACAGAACCGAATCTGGATCTGTGCAAACAGTTGTCGGCACTTGCATTGGGACGATTCAGGTCATCTAGCTTCCCTGTACCATTCCAACACCATGTGCCATCACAAGCCAGCATCGGTACGGTTCTGATCCAACACAATCATGTTTGCTGGGTACAGGCTTACAACTCTCTTCTCCACTATTTCAGACAAGTACAGAAGCATCTTGGGACTATTTGTATGTGATGAAGTGATTCACACCATGCAGTTAGCTCTCACTGATCCAAAAAATGAATCTGTATACAAAGAAATCAATGACATCAACCTTGGTGGTAGATGCAAGGCCGTGCTCATTAAAGAACCTCTGGGAGAAACAGAGAAAAGGTTCCGGCTCGACTGCAGAGCATTCTTGGTAGAACTATGTTCTCAGATAACGAAAAGGTTCAATTTTGATCACGAGAGTGCTCTCTCAGTGTTAAGAATTATTGATCCAAAAGAATCTCTCCCTTCAGAGGAGCTCTGATTCTATTGTGAAATTAGCACTCCATTTTCCAACACTTGTGAAAGATGAAGAGCTGGATGTTTTACAAGGTCAGCGGGGGGAGTTGCTGTATGCCAAAGAATCTCTAAAAACCATAAGTGAGGTGGCAACATCTTTCTGGTTTGATTTAAGAACTGTTAAGGATGGCAACAATGAGCCCAAATTCAGAGTTTTATCCAAATTTATGTGCAGCTTGTTAGCTCTTCCTCATTCATCTGCATGTGTGGAGAGGGTTTTTTCTCAGATGAATGTAATTAAAACAAAACAAACCAATAGACTCAGTGTGCCCACCTCATCAAATCCTCTGCTTGCAAAACAAGCAACTGCACGTCAGGGAGTACCTTGCCATCAGTGGCAACCCTCATCCTCACTTATCAGAGATGTCAAAAGTGGGCAGTGCCACCAAAAGTATGCTAACTGAGAAGATGAATGCAAGAGGAAAGGAGTGGCATCATTGCAAACAAATGTCGAGGTTCCCAGTGATGGCAAAGCTGACGATACACCTACTCTAGTATTTCTACAGTAACAATTAAAAGTAAGATCGTATCTACCGAAGAAAAAGACTGAATGTTTTTTAATATGAATAATAAGTCTTGGGATTTTTAGATCCATCTTGGATATTTTTAAAGGTTCATCTAGGTAACTTTCAATTTTTGGAGTGGTCCATGGACCTCCACAGAGTGGTCACCCTGCATATTTCATTTCTTTGCACTGACACTTGCTACTTGAACTCCAACACTATACTATTGTTCCATGACAGTAAGCCTGCATATAAGCAAAAATGGTAATTGTGCATCAAACAATGCGGCTTCGCACAGGATCAGAATGATCATATAGGCGAAAATGCAATCGTATGCAGAAAAATGATCTTAACTTTTATTGCTATAGTGTACCCATCTCATTTCCATTTCAAACCACAACATAGTATAACAAAGATCTGCTGTAGCTGTTAATACACCATTCTGACCAGACGGTTGAGTAAAAATATACGTCAAGACACTGGGGTTTGCCATGTGGTAGGTCACTGAGTACATATAGTACTGGAAACTGGTAATGGCATGCCTTGCAGTGACTGGCCTCCACACACGGAGAATGAGGAGGCAGAGGAAAGAATTAGAAGTCGGGTTAAAGGGTCTGAAAGTAAATGAAGATAAAACAAAAGTGATGATTTCTAGGGCTGGTGGTGGTACTGTCAACACAAAGGGAGTATGGCCTTGTGCAGTTAGCCACAAGGGGGTATGGAGTACAGTGACTCCATCTAGTAGAATGTTTGTGATGAGTGGTAATAGAGGCATAGTACAAAATAATGCTGATTTTTTGTGTGTGGTGTGTTGGGGATAGCATGCAGGGGCTGAAAGGCATGAAAGAATTAATCTTGTAGCAGTGTTTCTTGAGTGTGTGGAGTTTTTCTATTTGGGGGACATGTTGTGTGATTGAAGTCGGGCTGATGCTAGTTCTGTGGCTTGGGAAAAGGCGTGGTTGGAGGAAGTTCAGGGAGCTGTTGCCTCTCATGACATTAAGAAGGTCCTCCCTCTATGCTAAGGGTCTATGGATGCAGCACGTATTAAGAATACAATGCTGTACGGTAGTAAGACCCGGGCAATAAATGAAGAGGATATTTGCAGGTTCAAACATACAGAAATGATAATGATTAGATGATGTGCAGTGCATCCCTGAATAAGAGGCTTGGGGGGGATTAGGACTGCAGATGAAAAATTGAGAGGAAGGAAGGGGCTTGAATGTACTGATGATGTGATAAGGAAGGGTAGACTGAGGTAGTTTGGTTCAGGCATGTTAAGACGCTGGAAGATGACAACTGGGTGCTGAAGGTGAGAGGTAGGGAGGCTGCCAGAAATCGAGTAACATGGAGAGCTGCCATTATGTGACCAAGGCCAGTGCATGGAAGCATGTTGGAGCTTTATAAACAAAACAAATGAACTTCTCCATTACATGGCCTACAAGGTAGGCTAAATCTTGAAACAGAATCATCAGACCTTACAGCTAGACTGTGACTTGTACCAAAGTAGAGTACAGTCAGGTCTTGTTATATGATTGTTCATTATGCAATAAATCACTAAACAATGAACAAAAAGTATGACCCTTTTTCAGAATAACAAAGGCGAAATTATCCCAGATTTGCTAGAATGATGCCTCCATGTGAGCTGATTAAGCCAAGATGGTCACCCAGTGTTTACATTTGCTGTGATTATTTTTCCTATTCTGAGCATGAAAGGCCACTAAAATATTGTTGTTATCACCAGACAACAGTGCAACTATTTAACAAATACTGCAGTGTGATATTAAGTGAAGTGATAACTTTAGTTGCGTGAAAAACTGGAACTTGTGCCTGGAAATCGTGTCTGCCATGTGTACACCACTGAGCTCTATCAGTGCACAGGGCCATACTATAACACGGTTAAAACCTAACCATCGGTATTGCCGAAAGTGAGCATCTGACGTTCCTGATTTTCATACCATAAATAATTTTGCATTTCATGCCAGGTGTTCGTCACCTTGTTATGGCATAAAATCGTATTGGAATGTGACTGGAGGACAGACCTATACACACAGACCCTATGCACATAGACCACGCACCGCTGGCCTATGTGTATGCAGCCTGGTGAAGTCAGCGGGTGGGTAGCCGTAGTTTTCTTGGTGTGCCAATAGCTGGCGTTTTCACTACTTACGGTGGATATATGTGGCGCTCAACAAAAAATTCTCTGTAGTCGTTATTTTTTCTATTTCACTTACTGTTTATGCATCATCAGGAAGCTATCAGCATCACAATAATAATTATGAACAACGAAATGCGAAATATCAATATCTATGTGTAGTAAATATGAATATAAACACAATAACCGAGTGAGCGTCAACAATTTTTTCATGCATGTTCACCAGTATATGATCAGTTTATTTCATAAGTCTTTCGATTTCCCTTAATATTTATCAATCATCAGTGGAGTAAAAGCATCCGGAAGAGAACCATGAAAGAAAAAAGAAAAAAATATTAATATTTACATAGTTTTACCTTAACCCGTCACATCCCGACCGATTTTCCACCTCTGATCCCACCCAATTTCGGATTTTTTTTTCTTTTGGCTCAAACCTTCGCTTTTCGTGAGAAACATCGAAAATTCATAGAGAAATCGCCATCCTGAGCTTATAAATGTTGCTACAGGTGAGAGTCTGCTTTACCTATTCGTTCCCTCTGAGGGTACCTGGCTTCAAAGAAAACAAACTATGGGAGGGTTAACTAACCCGCCCAGTCCTGACCGATTTTTTACGAAACACCCACAGAACCCGACCGATTTTCAACTTTTTTTTTTTTTTTTGGCTCAAACCTCCGCTTTTGGTGGGAAACATCGAAAATTAATAGAGAAATCGTCCTCCTGAGCTTAAAAATGTTGATACAGGTGCCATTCAGCCTTACATTTTCCAGGGTACCTGGCTAAAGAAAATGAACTATGGAAGGGTTAACTACTTCAAGCCACTTTAAATAACGTATTTATTTCATTTATTTGGTACGAATTTATGTGTAGTACAAGTTTATATTCGTTTTCACACAATAATATAGGCGATAAAAGCATTGTTCACTCACCCAAAACCCCAGCATATGGCACTTTCCTTTACGACATTACCATCTCATCACTTCTGTTTGTTTCTACCTCTAGCTTGTTTCTTTGTCCTCCACCTCAGGAATCACTTTCACCGTGAATTTCGTCACTGGAGAGACCGTGGGGCAACATATCTTTACTGGCCAGGTTACTGCTAACAGATGAATTGCCGAGTGTGGGGGGAGGGGGGGTCAGGTGGGGCCAGGCAGTATCCCAGCTTGACAGCAGGAATAGGAATGTCTCCCACATATGCCTACCAAAAATCACCGGCAAATGTTGAAAAATGTGCACACGATGGGCCTTGCAACTGAGTGATCTACGATGCACATCAGTGGGTCTGTCCACGGAATAAAGTAGTGATGTGCATAATATGTCGGTGGGGCTCGGCGGGCTAAATCAAGCCACTTTAAATTACCATTTATTTATTTATTTGGTACGAATTTTTATGTAGTACAAGAGTATATTGGTTTTCACACAATAATATAGGTGATATAACCATCGTTCACTCACCAAACACATCAATGTATGGCACCTTCCTTTACAACATTACCACCTCATCACTTCTTTTTGTTCCTTCCTGTAGTTTGTTTATTCCTTTGCTCTCCACCTCAGGAAACACTTTCACTGTGAATTTCGTCATTGGATAGACCGTGGTGTGACGTCTTTACTGGCCAGGTTACTGCTAACAGGTAAATTGCCGAGAAAATGGTGTGTGGGGGGGGAGGAGGGTCACGTGGGGCCAGGCAGTATCCCTGCTTGACAGCGGGTAGAGGAAGGTCTCCCACATATGCCTACCAAAAATCACTCACGAATGTTGAAAAATGTGCACATGATGGGCCTTGCAATTGAGTGATGTATGATGCATGTCTGTGGGTCTGTCCGCGGAAAAAAGTAGTGACGTGCATTGTATGTCGGTGGGGCTCAGCGGGCTAAATTAAACCACTTTAAATTACCTATTTATTTATTTAGTTATTGGTATATTTGGTACGAATTTTTATGTAGTACAAGAGTATATTGGTTTTCACACAATAATATAGATAACCGTTGTTCACTCACCAAACACATCAACGTATGGCACCTTCCTTTACGACATTATCACCTCATCACTTCTTTTTGTTTCTTCCTCTAGTTTGTTTATTCCTTTGTTCTCCACCTCAGGAATCACTTTCACTGTGAATTTCGTCATTGGAGAGACTGTGGCATGGCGTCTTTACTGGCCAGGTTACTGCTAATGGGTAAATTGCTGAGAAAATGGTGTGTGGGGAGGAGGGGGGTCAGGTTGGGCCAGACAGTATCCCTGCTTGACAGCGGGTAGAGGAAGGTCTCCCACATATGCCTACCAAAAATCACCCGTGAAACTTGAAAAATGTGCAGGTCACTGACCTTGCAGTTGAATAACGTATGGGTACTTCGTCAGGTGTCACCGTGACAAAACGCTCTGACGTACCCATACGTCGTCAGGACGCCTTGGGTTAAGTGAAAGATTAATTTACAGAGCGAATCGGAGTTTTCATTACTGGATTTTATTTTATTTGCGTCCGACTCTGGACATAGGCTGAACAGCCTGTTCCGAGGCCCAACACCTCTCCCCCTTACTCCTCCATAAGTCACCAGTTCGGCGCTAACACTCACTGTCCATACTTAATACATGCTAGGCTGTCTCGTACAGAACTGGAGTATTGATGATAGCGGGGGTGCTTTTACAACTTATCTGGGGGACTTTGAAAGGTTAGTAAAGTGTATTTTAATGATATCCAGATCCTTTAAACTGTCCCCTGTCCCATCCAGGATTCGAATCCAGGTCCCTTGGAACCATAGACCACCTCTCTGTGCTTTTACTACATGTCGGCGGGACTTCAAGTGGGGAGTGTAAGTTCACAGCTATTTGAAGTTGTCTCTCTGACTATCAGCAATTGAGAAGTTTAGCTTCAGTAACAATGAAAGATATCTGAAGATGTACACTATATTTAACAAGAAAAAAAATGCAGCTAACTAGTTCTTAAGCAGAAAAGCTATGCAACTATTGGTTCTTAACCTGCCGAGTCCCACCGACATACGATGCACGTCGCTACTTTTTTCCACGGACAGTCCCAACGATGTGCATCGTATGTCACGAGTTGCAAGGCCCATTGTGTGCACATTTTTCAACATTTGCAGGTGATTTTTGGTAGGCATATGAGGGAGACCTTCCTCTACCTGCTGTCAAGCAGGAATACTGCCTGGCCCCACCTAACCCCCCTTCCCCCCCTCCCCCCCACACTGGGCAATTCACCTGTTAGCAGTAACCTATCCAGTAAAGGTATGTTGCCCCACGGTCTCTCCAATGACGAAATTCATGGTGAAAGTGATTCCTGAGGTGGAGGACAAAGAAACAAAGGAGCTAGAGGGAGAAACAAACAGAAGTGATAAGGTGGTAATGTCGTAAAGAAAGGTGCCATATACTGGGCTTTTGGGTGAGTGAACAATGCTTATAAACGCCTATATTATTGCGTGAAAACCAATATAGACTTGTACTACACATAAATTTGTACCAAATAAATGAAATAAATACATAATTTAAAGTGGCTTGAATTAGTTAACCCTTCCATAGTTCATTTTCTTTAGCCAGGTACCCTGAAAAAGAAGGAAAACGTAAGGTTGAGTGACACTTGTATCAACATTTTTTACCTCAGGATCGCGATTTCTTTATGAATTTTCAATGTTCCTCACCAAAAGCGAAGGTTTCAGCCAAAAACCAAAAAGTCGAAAATCGGTCGGGACCTAGGGGTAAGCTGGGTAAAAAAACGGTCAGGACTGGACGGGTTAAACAGAATCACCTTTGTAAGTTTTTTTTTTTTTGTAAAATAGTGCCTGTTATTCTGGCATTCTGTTGTTTGGCAAGGTCATACAAATGAATTTTACAATAAGCAAACACTAATGCCTTTGCAAGGGAAAACGTGTGATTAGTATCAGGTTCGGTCCAACATATGAGCATCAAGTGTACCAAAAACACTGCTGCCAATTTCTTTCACTACGACATAGGCAGCAACAGGGGTAAATCTTGATACACGATACAGTTTCCTGCCATTTCTGTGGCATTCGCTGAAAGACTCTGTCAGTAGTTTTACGTCAGATGGCTTGGTTAGACCACCCATGTAGGATCATTTTTGAACCAGTTCAAGGGGACAAGATATATGATCAGTTAGTCACTGTACAGTCAAATTTTCCACATAATCATATTATGTATTTTCTAAATGAAGAGAGATGGGAGCGGATTCTGAAAGGTGTCTGGGTTACGAGAAAATCTGCGAGAACTTTTGCGATGTGCATACGAGATTTTGATAAGTGATATTCTGGAGAGTGTTGTACGACAATCTTAAGACCTGACACCAGCAAACTGGAGTCTCCCCCAGCGCAGGTGTTGGCCAATCAAGGAGCGGAAGGTTTCTCGATTTAAACTCGAGAAACCAATCACAGTACACCAGACTATGACGTCATAGTGGTAGCAGACGATGTTTCCACACCGCCAGTAGATTAATTTCCACGACAGTATTGAAGCAGTGGAGGACCACCAAAATATTATGTAGCTATAGAAGAAGGGCAGTGAACTTCTCAGTGGAAGAAATACATGCGCTGATTCATAATTTTTTCGACATAGTGTCATGTAGGCTATCACCGTATTTTAAATGAGTTTCTTATTTACACTGGCTTGTTTAATCGAATTTTTGTGAACATTATATCAGTAGGCTGTAACTTGTTTGCAGGAAGGCTATATTGGCCGACAATGCTAGCTTTACCACGTATATCGAAGTAGTACTTGCTCCGATATAGTATACTGTATTAGCATCGTCTACGACGGTCCGCTGCCACTTGTACTTATTATTTTTTGTAGAATCGCAACAGTTGTATGCACTTAAGGATTAATTGATGCGTGATTTTATTCTAAGGATTTGGGGGATGTTTGAGCTACAACATTTCTAAAAATAGAAGAGTTATAAGGCTTACGATGTACTTAGGGCTGCTTCCCACATGGCGCAACTCTAAGAGGAGAATTGACAACGCAGCATAGGGTTTGCGCTCGTTTTCTAGGGCTCCAGAATATGCCATAAGTGAAAAGTTGCCCTTATGCCCAAAGATGGCGGATTTGCGAGGATTTTTGAGCTTTCAGAATCCGCCCCTTGGTGTCGAGCAAAACATTATTGCAGCCGAATCATCTCTGCTCTTTCCGTGGATTAAATAAATAGGTCATAAATTATACTCTCCCATAATCTACGTAATGAAGAATCACACAAAATATTTCAAGGGCAAATTTCTATCAAGATTCATTACTTACCTAAAATTGAGGATGACTTACTCTGCTGCGTCGTCTGAACAACACCGCCTTCCAAACGCTCACGACTGACACACAGCTGTCCCACATCTAGTTTTTTTTTTCTATGCCTCAGTTTCAGCAAAGTATTGATATATATATATTTTTTTCTTGTTGAACGTCTTCCCTATGCTTTTAGTGAAGTGATGATGTAAAACTGATAAAGAGTATGGAAAGGATAATGATGGAAGAACATTATATATAGACCACTTCGTTTGAAAAGAGCGGTCACACACTCAAGTAATATGCTTATATTCTGATTTACGACACGTAAATATTGATATTATGCATTTTTTGTTCGTAGTTTTCATGCGCAGACTTACATCATACCTGGTTATTTATAAACAGCAAGGAAAGTGGAAGAAAATAATCACGATAACAACTAAAATAATCTTCTTCTTCTTCTTCTTAGGTTAAAGGGTAGTGAAGCGATGAAGCTTATACACCCTCCCCTGGCGGAAATGGCACCCTGGGAAGTTGGGCCTAGCAGGGATGATTATGCACTGATGACCCCTGTTAATCGAATGGTTTCTTGAAGAAAGCAGGGGAGGCTCATCTCACCAGTGGGGATTACAGGCGACGAATCTGACCTGTAACATGGAGAAACTGTTTCATGAGGCGTAACACCTTGGCCTTTTGGTCCTCCGATAGGCCAACACCAGCTAGTAGGATAAGAAGCGTGAAGTCGTGGACATCACAGGCGATCAAGGCTGAACGGAGGAAGGTCCTAGCAGAGAAGAACCTTGGGCACCAAAAGATGAAGTGGAGGATGGTCTCATCTGCATTGCCACACCATGGGCACGAGGGAGTAGGGGAGAGGCCTATCCTGTGCAGGTGTGCGTTGAGGGCTGTATGGCCAAGCCGTAGTCTGACCAGTGCGGTGTCCAGGTCACGGCTGGAAGAGCGAGCCCAGGGTTGCGGGGCAGATGATGTGCGATATGCAGAAAGGCATGTGTTGTGAAGCAAATCAGGGATGGCAGCATTCCATATGTTGAAGATGGTGTGAAAGACGTGTTTAGAAAAGGAGGAAAAGTCAAGAGGATAGGGTTCAATGTCTGTCGTGTCATGTGCCAGTGTGGCCGCAGCATCGACTACGGTGTTTCCATGGATGCCAGTGTGAGAAGGGACCCACTGAAAATGTATTGTAAAGCCTCAAGCATGGAGAAAAAGAAGAACAGACTGACAGCTGAAGACAAGTTTGCGATGATAGGACGGGTGCCAGGAGCACACTAGGGCTAGGGAAGACTGTGAATCAGAAAAAATGATGACTGTCTGGGGGTGGAGTGAATCTCTGACAAACACCAAGGCGCCCAGGATGGCAAAAAGCTCAGCGGCAAGGATAGGGTGAAGCCCGTCTAGTTTCCAAATTCTACACAGGGAAAGAGAAGGGACGAATATTGCCGCCGCCGTGGAAGGAGGGGAGGGGACATGAGAGCCATCTGTAAAAATCTGGAAAGAGTTAATGTAACGGAGGGACAGTAATTCACCAAAGAGGGGTAAGGCATTGGGAGAGTCAATGCACTTAGTAAATGGGGCGTGGAGGTGTAAATGAAAAAAGGAGGGTAGTGGGAACCAAGGGGGGACTGGGGAGACAGTGGATATAGGGATAGGGTGAGGTAAAGGCAGGGACAATCGGCTATAGGATTGCAAAGCTCGGACAAGGAATGGAACACGTGAACATAGAGGCCAGGATGGATTATCATGGGAGATTCTGGAATGGGCATAAAGTATAACCAAGGGATGGGAAGGGGAAAAGGAGACTTCTATTTAGGAATAAGCAATCTTGGAACACTCGCCATCGCTTCAGAGGCAACACATTTGCCTCTGCATGCATAGCAGCAGCCGGAGAGGAGCAGAATGCTCCAAGTGCTGTCTGGAGGGCAGAATTTTGAATTACATCAAGCTTACTTAAAAGGGAGGGGAAAGCAGATCCATATATGGTACAGCCATAATCCAGTTTGCTTTGGATATACACTTGGTAAAACTTCAATAGGACTTCCCGGGAGGCACCCCATCGGAAGCCTGTCAAGCATTTCATGAGGGAAAGGCGTTTCATACAGGAGACCCGTAAATAATCAATATGTGCCTTCCAAGTCAGAATTGGGCCATCAAGTCGGAGTCCCAGGAAAGTGTGGTGACGCCGAAGAGGTACAGAGGTATCATGAACATAAATAGTGGGCAGAGGGGGTAATGTATGTTTAAGGGTATAAAACATTAGAACACATTTGTCTACATTAACCCTGAATCCCCAGTCAGCAAACCAAGTTAGAAGGGTATTAATCTCCGACTGGAGACTATCCTGTGCCTCCTGCAGAGTGGGTGCTGAGCTAAGGAGGGTTAGGTCATCTGCATATACTAGAAGAGAAGTGCCTGGAGGACGGGGTAGTGTAGACAACATCATGTTAAAGAGGAAGGGACTCAAGACTGACCCCTGAGGTACCCCCCTACGAACTGGGAAGGAAGAAGAGGTTAACCCCCCAAGAGGAACTGAGAAAGTTCTACCAGACAGGAAACTACGAATCCAAGTCAGAGGCGTGCCAACTATCCCCACTCTTGATAAATTATAGAGGATCCCCTCATGGGAAGCAGAGTCGAAGGCCCCAGCCAGGTCTATAAAAAGGGACAACATGATTTCCTTATTTCTATATGTGACTTGGATGGAATGTTCAAGTTGATGAAGAACATCCAGAGTGCCTCGTCCTGGCCGGAAACCACACTGCTCCTCCATGAGAAGACCCTTACTCTCTGCCCACCAATGTAACCGGTTACTTATCGCTTGCTCCATGAGTTTCCCAAGACACAGAAGGGCTATAGGCCTGTAGCTACTAAGCAGGGTGGGGTCTTTCTCCGGCTATGGAAAGGGAAGAATGGAGGCATGCTTCAATGTTGTGGGAAAGACGCCCAACCGCCAGCTATCGTTGATCAACTGCAAGAGGAGATCATGTGCCACAGGAGGTAAATGGGTCAGGAATTCACATGGAATAGTATCCGGCCCAGCAGCGCTGGGGGGGGGGGGGGGGCAGAGCACGCATGGCGATTGTCAACTCATGAGGAGTGATAGGGGACGACAAGTCCGTCGGGAGGGCCTTTGCTTCAGCCACCTCAACCACGCAAATGACCCGGGGCAAGTCAGGGAGGGGAGCTGGGGTACCAAGGGACATGCTGTAATGGCGGGCAAGTGCATTAGCTGCATCTGCGATAGTGAGCAGATCCACTCCATCTTGGGTTAGGGGATATGTGTAAGTGGTTAATTTACCCTTCATGGCCTGCAAAAAACGCCAGGCGCGAGTGGAGGAAGTGGAGAATGACAGAGATGCCACAAAAGTCGCCCAGGCCTTCCTTTTTGCAGCCATGACTGTAAGGGTGCATTCCGCATTTGCCTGTCGATACTGAGCTCTGTTGGCCTCATATAAGCAGACCTGCCACGCGCGCCAAGCCTGGCGCTTTGCTAACACCACCCTGTGACACTCCTCGGTCCACCAAAGGACCCCACACCGCGGCGCCTGACGGGAGGTGATCAGTGAAAATGCTTCCTTGCCTGCCGCCATCAACCAATCCGAAAAAGCACCCGCGGCTAGATTTACGGGGAGGTGAATCACTGGCGGAGAGTCCATCAAAGCCTTGGAAAATTTTGTCCATCCACCATCGGACAGACGCCAACGCGGGCTCATGGGAGCCAAGTCAAAGACGGATCTATCAGGGATGCGGATTATTAGCGGGAGATGATCGCTACCCATAAAGGGTCCCTCAGTAAATTCCACCCCATGAAAGTAGGTATCCCCTATACATAGGTCTAAAACTGAGCCTGCTCCTGTGTGTGGATCATAACGAGTTTTGAGGCCCACTGGGGATAGAAGGACTTATCTGTCTGTTTGTAATAGATACGAAAACAGGGAAGAACCGGTGGCGCTTACAGAGCTGCTAGGGAGACCGGGTTCCCACAAGGAGTGACGGGCATTAAAGTCACCAAAGACCAATGCCGGTGAAGGGAGCTGGTCGAGGTAATGTGTAAATTCAGCAATGGCAATATTTCAACAGGGGTTGTATAAAAGCAATAAAGAAACTCGACGTCCCTGCAACTCTGTCTGAGCACCTAAGGTCTCGAGCCCCATTGGTATAAGCGGTGAGTGGGAAAGGCCTGTGATGAATACCGTCCCTGACCAGTAAGGCCAACCCACCCCCCTGCTGTGCTGGTCTATCCTGTCTAACGACTGTATATCCTCTAAGATTAAAACGAAGATGTAGTTGTAACCATGTTTCACTTACCCCAATAATCGACGGAAGAAGTTCGTTCATAAGCATCTTAAATTCATGGGTTTTATTCAATATAGAACGAGCGTTCCATACCACCATGGAAAAATGCTTTGGGGTGGAGTCTATGAAGATAATGCAAGGGAGAGTAACCTGGGCATGATTTGCTCACAAATGTCCTTGGGTGTCATGCCCTGAAGGTAGGCTGATATGGCATCGATGACAATCCGGAGAAGGGCAGCAAGATCCACAGCAGGGAGAGGTCGTGGCTGGGTACCAAGGGAAGGCAGCGGTGAAGGGGGTCGCTGGGGTCTGTCTGGCAGGGTGCGGATTGCTTGAGCACGATGAGGGGCCCGTTCCTGGTGCTGACCTTGAGAGGGGATTGGAGCCAGCAAGATCTCTTCCATTGAGGTCCTGTCCTCTGGGAGACGTGGGGGGGAGCGAGGACATTTAGACACGCGAGGGCGCCTCAGCCTCGGGGACGAGTGGACGACCGCTGAGTATGTCAGTCTCTGGGCAGCTGTCACTATCTCAGGGGGTGGGGAAATGTGTGTGCCTGTATCAGATTCCCTGTCGATGACGTCCGCCTCTGATGGTTGCAGATCCTGTAGGGCAGAGAAACGGTTGGAGGTGACTGCAGCAAAACTGAGGCCCTGCTGCACAGGTCAGCTGGATGCGTGAGAGGAGACAGATGGCGCTGACTGAGCGAGGCGAGGGGGTGTGGCAGTACGCAGTGCCGGGTTGAGGGAGCGCAGCTTGGTGTTCACAGATTGGAGAGAAAATGGGTTGTTTCGGGCTTCTACATGGATGGTAAGAGCTTCCTGATAAACTGGGCATGATCTTGATGTGACGGTGTGAGCGTCACCACAGAAAAAACAGTAAGGGTCCTCATTACAAGGCTCCCCAGTGCTAGAGCAATAAGGGGTGAAAGCGGCTGCATCGTGCACATCGGACCTTGTTCCGACACGAAAGGGATCCATGTCCAAACTGGTGGCAAGTGAAGCATCGTAACAGTGGAAAGGTGTATGTACCCACCATATAGCAAGAATATCCCAGTATGACTTTCTCTGGCATGGGACCCTCGAACTTGAGGCGAATAACTCAAGACGGAACCTGTGTGCCGTCCTGTCCAGATCGGGAAGTGAGGCGTGAAACCTCTACAAGGTGGCCCCCTGACCCCAGACAGCAAAGCTGTGAAAGGATGTCATCGGTGGATAGGTCAAGTGACACCGGGCTGATTTTCCCAAATGAATAAGCACTATCTGTGGGGGAGGTGGCCCTCCAGCACTTGACCTTCCATTCTCCGAGGGAAGTTAGGGACTCAGGAGGGACAGGTAGCTTGGTTAAATTCGCCTCTGCTATGCAGAAGCGAAAGGCTGCCCCTCGTCCCAATACCCGAAGCTCAACCTCCACACTATATTTGCTCTAAGAGCAAGCATTGATGGCCTTAAGACAAAGCTCTGGGGTTGGTAAAAGCTGCACTGCCATCTAAAGTGTGGACCAGGAAAGTGATTAAGCGCTCACCTGTGATATCAGTAGATAGTGTGGGCTTAAGATACTTCCCTGAGTGGGATGTGTCGTCCTGTCCACCATCCTCCTCTTCTTCCTTGGGTGGCTGTCGTCCACGCTTGCCTTGGGTAGGTCCGACCTCCAGCATAGCCTAGTCATCCATGGGCACTCCAACCGGCTGGGTAGCCGGCTGCGCCATCTCCAAGGCGTTCACTCTTCTTGGCCGCGCCTTATTATGGTGTGTTTTCTTTGCTTGTTTAGTGGTGAAATTGAAGGAAACTATAACCCACCCAAGATAACAGTATCACTACCGCTTCGAGCTTTAGACCACAATCAACCTTTCTCCTTCTCCTTCCTTCCTGTGGTGATTCAACTAAAATAATGACCGCTGCGTTTGCTTACGTGTAGACGTTGGTTTACTCGCAGTCCGACATACCAACAAGATGGCCGCTAGCCCGTTTCCGGTATCGTCACAGAGGAGTCTTGTGCCACTGATGCCTAAACACAGATGGAAAGGCCTTAATTTTTACGCAGTATGCTAAGAGAGCATTAAGGGAAAGGGGGCGGTTGGTAGCCCTGCCTGACCGGTTGGTATGTCGGAAGTGCTCCCGTGGGAGTCAGCGTGACTATTCTTTGTCCAGATGATGTCAATCAACAACGTAACAATATAATTTCCCATAATTTTTATACATATTAGCATTTATTAGTACGTATGCTTTATATACTTTTACAGTAATAAACTTTTCAATCAATACTTATGTTGTAAATAGGATAGTTTAGCGCTGGAGATGGGTTAGGTTAGGTTAGGATGAATTTGGTTGTTACCCTAAAATTGGTTAAGGTAGCCTAAAATAAGTTGGGATAAATAAGATTGGGTTGAATTACGAAAATTTATGTAAGGTTTGGGTAAATGAACACTGATAAAGGGCAATTTCGCCGAAAAATAGCGTTCTAAGATGGCGTTCGTCAGTCTTCCAGCACAGGTCAGGATAAGTTTGGTTAGGTTAGCATAAAATTGGTTAGGTTAGTCTAAATACGTTAGGTAAGGTTAGGGTAAATAAGGTTCGGTTGTTACGAAAATTCAGGCTAGGTTTGGATAAGTAGGCACTGCAAGGTTTATTTCGCTCATACTGTATATGGCGCTCTAAGATGGCATCCATCTATCTTCGTTCCTCGCACGATAGTGGCTGTGCCGCTGTTTGTGAACAAACACCGCTTATTAATACACTTTTCACCACATTTAAAGAAACGAAAAACACCGAAACTTGGAAACGCAATTCGAGAGTAACTTGAATAACTCCATGAAGGGCTAAAGCAAGGAAAAAATGCAAAATAAAGTGTTCCTATATCTCCTTAACTGTTGCAAAGAATTATGAATAGGATGCTGCAGATTAATAACTAAAAATGGTATTAGAAGAAAATAAAAAACAGTTTGCAGTGCCTGATATTAAAACGCAAAGATGATCTGATTCTGCCACGACGCTTCATAGTTTGGCCTATGAGCGAAGAACAGTACCTTTCTCCTATTATGTATTAACGTAGCGTTGACTGAGTGTTCTGTATTCAGTTAAATCGCATAGGTGACGTAGAAAAGTGGTTTACACATGTCAATTTTAGGATCTCGCCTACTATTAACTACTCTTAAAAAAAAAAAAAAAATGCGTGTCACCACTAGCGCAGAGACGGGCCCAATCTTGAGCTACTACTCGGTAAGGTACAGGCCGCGTGTTTTAATACCAACAGTTCAGTTCCATTATATGTTTGCATTGCATTTTTATCAAGTTAAACTATTTTTTACATGAATTACTTACATTATTCTATGGTTTCTGGAGGTAGAGAGTTACTTTGTTACAAATAATTAAATGTAGGGTTTGCGAAAGCTATAGCATGCCTCCCCTTAAAAAAATGTTGGAACAACCCCTACAAATTGAGGGAAGTCTTTCCCTACTTAAACTTTTAGCATACCGTTTTGATATAGGGCCCTTAGGAAAGGCCCTACATTAGCTTTAAGCATGAGCTCTATAATATGTAGCGTCTATCTCCACAGAGAGCGTGAAGCCTTGGCCGCCATATTGAAACCCCTCCACTCGTCGCCTCCACAATGGTAATGCAATTGGGTCCACTGTTCTTAGCTTGCTGTTTCCGTTTCGCTGTTACTTATATAAGCTAAGCAGTAGGCCATGGCACTATATTTTCTGAATTCACTGGCTGATTTCAAAAGACGTGGGTGTCGATGGTGTAGATAAACAGCATCAGCGCCACCCTGGGCCCCTGGCGGCTGTTACACAAACTATGGTGCTACCCATGAGTTGTTGTTGTTGTTGTTGAGATATTCCTCCCTTGGGAGGACCGGGCTCAGGGTGGAGAGCCCGTCAGAGTGGTGCAGTAAACAAGGGGGCGTCCTCTGCATGGCGACAGAGGTCGCTGGCGTAGGGGGGGGGGGGGGGGGGGGGCGAGAGAGCAGAGTGGTCGCGGCGCCAATGGTCGGGCGCCGACGAGCTGCAGTGGTGCCGCCCCGACGATACCCCCGCTCGCCCAGCTCCCCAGCAGCAGGTGGAGGCCCAGGGTGGAAGGCCCAGTCACAGTGGTGGGAGGGTTAGCCCCGGTCCTGGAAGAGGGAGGGTTAGCCCCGGTCCTGGAAGAGGGAGGGTATAGTGGAGACCCTCAACCTCATGGTGGTGGACAGGTCTGCTCCAGTAAGGGACAGGCCCATCCTCCCTGGTGTAACACTGCTGCAGAGAGCTGGTCCCACCGAGAGCAGCGGTGGAGGTGTTGTCTTGGTGGGAGATGGACTGCCTGGACTCTACCCATGAGATGATAATGATGATGATGAGATTCGCCACACAGGTGTGGCACGGGCAAAACCCATGAGGTTGGTTGGTTGGCTGGTGAGATTTTCCTCCCGTAGGAGGGCCGGGCTCAGGGTGGAGAGCCCGTCAGAGGATGGCAGTAAACAGGGGGGCGTCCTCTGCGGACGCTGGCGTGGGGAGGGGGGGGGGGGCGGGGGGGGGCGAGAGAGCAGAGTGGTCGCGGCGCCAATGGTCAGGTGCCGACGAGCTGCAGTGGTGCCGCCCCGACGATGCCCCCGCTCGCCCAGCTCCCCAACAGCAGGTGGAGGCCCAGGGGGGGAAGGCCCGTCGCAGTGGTGGGAGGGTTAGCCCCAGTCCTGGAAGAGGGAGGGTAAAGTGGTGACCCTCAACTTCATGGTAGTGGACAGGGCTGCTCCGTAAAGCAACAGGCCCATCCCCCCCAGTGGAAACACTGCCGCAGGGAGCTGGTCCCACCAAGAGCGCGGTGGAGGTGTTGTCTCGGTGGGAGATGGACTGCGAGTGTTGTCTCGGTGGGAGATGGACTGCGAGTGAAAAAAAGAAAAAAAAAACATGAGAAAGCCACTCCATTATAAAGCTCGCTGGTTAGTGCCACGCAGGGTGACCAAATTTAGCATACCTATGCTAATTTTAGCATATTTTTCCAGAAAATTGTTTAGCATAAAATTTAGCATGTTATCAAATCTAGCATATTTTTAGCATAATCTAATAAGCTTAGGACAATATTTAGCATGATTATAATAACTTACCACTCGTGGCTAGCGGTAGTTTCTGGACTGAAGACCAGGATACATGTTTCATATAATATGATTAATGGTAACTGTGAAAGTCCATACTTTTAACGAACCTACAGCAGGAAATCACGGGCTTTGGAGGAGGGTAGACGTGTACTGTACAGGTCCACAAGCGCTGGGCCAGGGACCCAGGGTGGCGCTGTGGCTGATTAGTCAGTTATTCGGTTGAGTCTGTGGATGCCGTCTGTTCAGGCTGCGGCAGGTTCAGTGCCCATCATTTCTCTACTGCTTCAGTGCCTCCTGTAGGTTGCAGTGCTTAAGTGCGAAGTGTGGCAGGAAGAGTTTCAACTTATGTTGCACAAATATTTGTCAAATAAACTTTTAGAACGAGTAATTATTTATTTTAATGTTCTTCTCTCATAATTATAAGAATGCATAGTGTATACAGTTAAAAACATAGAAATAATACTATATTAATCATAAAATATAACAGAAACCGAACGTATTAAGAGCAACAAAAGATTTAGCATTATTTTTGCCAATCTAGCATAACTTCAGCTGCTGTCTAGCCAAAGGTGGCTGTTGTGTATATGTACGCAACGATCTATCTTGTTCTCGTGTTCCTGAACTTGATTCTTCTGAATTCTCTACTCTCTGGCTTCGGCTCTCCTGTCATTCTCTGACTAAATATATCTGTGCTGTTTACTTATCTCCTAATTCTACTGACTATCAAAAATTCTTTGACTATTTTACTTCTACGATGGAACACATTCTATCCATTTCTCCTTTCTCTGAAATCTCCATTCTAGGAGATTTCGATGTTCACCACCACCTTTGGCTCTCCTCTCCTTTCACTGATCCACCGGGTGAACAAGCCTACAGCTTTTCTATCCATACTGACCTACAGCAGCTTGTACAGCACCCTACCCGTATCCCTGACCGCCTTGGAGAGAGTTCCAACATACTTGACCTTTTCCTAACAACTAATCCTTCTCCTTACACTGTTAATCTTTTCTCTCCGTTGGGCTCCTCCGATCACAACCTTATTACCTTAACCTGTCCTATCGCTCCGGTACAGCCTGTGGACACTCCAAAGAAACGCCGCCTGTGGCACTTTGGAGCTGCAGATTGGGAGGCCCTCAGGCAGTACTTCTTTGATTTTCCTTGGAATGATTATTGCTTCCATGGCTGGGAGCCGTCTGAGTGTGCCCTCCGCATTACGGAGGTTATTCTCTCGGGCATGGAAGCATACATTCCTTTTTCATATCTTCTGTCTAATGCAAGAAAGCCTTGGTTTAATCATGCTTGTTCTAATGCTGTCCGCAACAGAGAGAGGGCCTTTAAAAGGTACCGGAGCCAACCCACCCCTGAATCACATCTTTTTTATATTTCTGCCCGGAATCGTGCTAAGTCTGTTCTTCGCTCTGCTAAAAATAATTTCATCCGTGCTAAATGTTCCCAACTGTCCAACTCGAATTCTTCTCGCTCCTTTTGGCACCTTGCCAAAAACCTTTCTAACAACTTTACCTCATCATCCTTCCCTCCTCTTTTCTACTCTGATGGCTCTGTAGCTATTTCTTCTACTGATAAAGCAGATCTCTTCGCTCAGACTTTCTCCTCCAATTCTACCTTAGACAATTCCGGTGGTGTTCCTCCATCACTTCCCCCCTCAGACTTCCTCATGACTGGCATTAAAATTTCTTCAGCTGATGTATTTTCTGCCATCACTGGCCTCAATATTAACAAGGCATATGGGCCTGATGGAGTCCCTCCTGTTGTCCTCAAGAACTGTGCTTATGTGCTTACACCCTGCCTAGGTAAACTCTTTCGCCTTTGTCTCTCAACTTGTACCTTTCCTTCTTGCTGGAAGTTTGCTCTCATTCAGCCAGTCCCAAAGAAGGGTGACCATTCCCAACCCTCTAACTATCGTCCAATTGCTTTAACATCCTGTGTCTCAAAAGTTTTCGAATCAGTTCTTAACAGAAAAATTTTAAAGCATCTTTCCTGTCACAACCTTCTTTCTGATCATCAGTATGGGTTCCGTCAGGGATGCTCCACTGGCGATCTTCTCACCTACATTTCAGACACCTGGTCATCCTCCTTTCGGGACTTTGGCGAAAGCTTTCCCATTGCACTTGACATCTCAAAGGCTTTCGATCGAGTCTGGCATAAATCTTTGATTTCCAAACTGCCCTCTTACGGTTTCTATCCTTCTATCTGTGCCTTCATCTCTAGCTTCCTTTCTGGTCGTTCTATAGCTGCTGTTGTAGACGGCCATCGTTCTTCTCCTAGACCTATCAACAGTGGTGTTCCTCAAGGCTCTGTCCTATCACCAACTCTTCCTTTTATTCATCAATGACCTTCTAAGCTGTACATCTAACCCTATCCACTCATATGCTGATGATTCCACCCTTCACCTTTCCATTCGATTTCTGCAACGTCCATCTCAGCAGTTACTTCAACAAACAAGGGATGAGGCTATGGGACACCTAATGTCTGACTTGGCTCATATCTCTGATTGGGGTAAAAATAATCTTGTTATTTTTAATGCATCAAAAACTCAGTTCGTACACTTATCAACCCGACAAAATCTTCCTCAGGATTACCCACTAATGTTTAATAATGTCCAGCTCAGTCCTGCATCATCTTTGAACATGCTAGGGGTTTCTTTCTCTCGGGATTTGTCTTGGAAAGAACATATTACATCTCTTGTGAAATCTGCTTCCAAGAGATTAGGTGTGCTGGGCCGACTCCGAACTTACTTTACCCCTGCACAGATGTTGACCTTGTACACGGGTTTTATTCGCCTGTGTATGGAGTACAACTCTCATGTGTGGGGTGGCTCCCCACATGCAGCCCTTCTCAATAGGGTGGAGTCAAAGGCTTTTCGTCTCATTAACTCTCCTCCTCTTACTGATTCCCTTCAACCTTTGTCTCTTCGCCGCACTGTTGCTTCTTTATCCCTCTTCTATTGCTACTTCAGTGGTCACTGTTCCTCTGACCTGTCTGCTTGCATCCCTCCACCTCTACGACGGGCACGTAGTACCCATCTAGCAACAAACTCTCATCCCTTTTCTGTCCAACTCTCTAATGCAAGAGTTAACCATTACTCCCAGTCCTTCATTTATGCAACTGGTCAACTCTGGAACTGTCTCCCTCTGTCTGTATTCCCTACTTCCTATGATCTCCAATCTTTCAAGTGCAGTGTGTCCAGGCATCTCGAAATGAATGGATCTTGAATTTGGCTCTCTTTTGTAATGTTTTTACTTTTTCTTGGAAGGAACAGTATGCGGGCTCTGGCCTTTGGTTCCTTCTTCCTTGCATTAAAAAATATATATATATTCCCACTAGAGAAATCTGGTCACCCTGGTGCCGCGTGAGCAGTCTGAGGTCTGTGGACTGGAGGTAAATGCCATGCAAGACTTCCCCCTTTCGTGTAACAAATATTCATAAACACAGTAGTGAGACGTTTTTCCATTTTTGAATACTGAATAATTCATGAAGAAAATTTTCCTTGGCAGGCTAAAGTATATGAGGAATACAGGGCTGTTCATAAAATTTTATAAAACTGAACGTTTCCGTAAGGAATACGAGTAAACAAAAACTTCCATGGTGGTGATGTGGCGCGTAATACTGTATTGGGTTTAGGAATGTGCTGACTAGTATATTTCAGGCTACCTGTGTACTTCGTTAATAGATTTTTGAAAAGGCAACTGTTTGCTAGTTTGTGTGTTAGCCAGCTCAGTGCTGTAGTTACCACAGATAAGCTTTTGCCTCTAACCCACCAACATCCTTGTGTGAAAATCTTGCCTTTGAAAAATCATGAAATGACATATAAGACGAGAGTATATACAGTATTATATTACGTGGCAGAACTTACACAGTTAGGTCATTGTTGGTAAATTGTTAGGTTGGTATTTTTCACCAGCTTTAGCATTCTAAATTGTTGAGTTACAGAAATTGGTAAAAAAAATTTGAATTTTTGCTTAAGTACTAACATATGTGCAATCATTTAAGTTCTTTATTGAAATATGTAATTCGTTTTTGCACCACAATAAATTAAAAAGCTGATTTAGTGAAGAGTCTCTTGAGTGTGTGGAGGAGTTTCGTTATTTGGGAGACATGTTATGTGCCAGAGGTGGGGCTGGAGTTAGCTCGGTTGCTAGGGTGAGAAGTGGTTGGAAGAAGTTCAGGGAGCTGTTGCCTCTCCTGACATTGAGAGGACTCTCCTTACGTGCTAAAGGGTCTTTGTATGCAGCATGTGTTAGGAGTGTGATGCTGTTTGGTAGTGAGACCTGGGCAGTAAAGGAAGAGGATATTCACAGGTTTAAACGTACAGAAATGACAATGATTAGGTGGATGTGCAGTGCGTCCCTGCGTGCAAGGCCTGGGGGGGCTGGGTTTACGATGGAAGAGTTGAGAGGTAGGATGGGACTTGAGTGTATTGGTGTTGCGATGAGGAGAGGTAGGCTGAGGTGGTTTGGACATGTGGAGAGGATGGGGGGATGATAATTGGGTACAGAGGGTGAGAGGTGTTAATATTGGGGGAGGGGTTGGGAGGGGTAGACCGAGAAAGACATGGGACGAGGTCATTAAATATGACTAAAGGGTTAAGGGACTGAACAGGGAGGCTGCCAGAGATCGAGCAGCGTGGAGAGCCGCCATTAGGTGACCAAGGCCGACGCATGCAAGAATGTTAGAGCCTTCAAAAACGAAACGAAAGTTAGGTAAAGTTGCCAGGCTGCTGGCTGAATTACTTACCTGTTTCAATCAAGCACTCAGAATTGAGGATAGATGTGTTGGCTCTAAAGCAATATTTGTTAGTAAAACAAAGCAGATTATTTCATGAGATGTACAAAGAAGAAATAACACAACATCCTGAGGCATCTTTCTATCCCAGGAGCCTTTTTTACCTGTAAATAGCTACAGCCCTAAGGAAATGGCTTGTACCATGCATATATAATATGAAAAATAGTTACTTATATAGAAATGACTGATATTGTAATGGAGGAGTAGATGGGTGTAGGAAAGGCAAAGAATATTGGTTAGGGTGGAAGGGTTATACAAAAGCATGAATGGTGCAGTTAAGCAGTGACTTTGACAAACAAGAAGTACTGTAATGGGAAACATTTATTGAACACCAAGAATATGAACAGTTTAGGAGAAAGCTAGAAAAACAATCTAGTATGCAGACTGAAAATGAGTAAAACAGAACTTGATGAAAGTGCTGTAGAGGTGGAATGATTTCTGGGTAAAGAGGGAAGCATATCTGGCAGACTGGGACAGAAAAAGAAATTCTGTGTCGTGTAACTTTGGAAATTATTGCATGCTGCTTGAAGGGAAAGGTAATAATAAAGAATGTGAATTTCAGAGTATTACAGTTACTGAGCTAAACTGGATATTTACTAGTACTGTAATACCTGAAACGGGGAAGGTGACAATTGTACAGGGAAAAAAATATAGCTATATATACAGAAACAATGAACAACTGTGACAATACACACATCTGATAACCTATATTTTCTAACATGGTCTGCTGGTCATGGCTGCATGATAGGTGTGAAAAGAAATTGCTGAAAAAGAAAGGTGGAGTGTTACTGCACCCCTCTTGTGTTGGTGTTACAATGAGTATCACCATTAAACCAGCTTTGTAAAGAGGTAAAACATCGCCATGCTATAGTCCTTCCAATACATGGTGAGCGTTTTGGCGTTGGCATTTCCAGGGGTTTCCCCGCATGCGACGTTGCCAAACCTCGTACCGGCTCAGGTGTCGGATTACTGGGCAAATTCTAAAAAATACTTATTTACATTGTAAATAAGTTCCCTCTCTCAGCTGTGTAGCACACGAGAATGAGTAGCAGGGGTAGCTTCCATCTTGGATGGTGGCAAGCTGATCTTTGAATTAGCCCCAAGCTCGGAGAAAAGCAACGTCGGACAGCAACGCTGCCAAGTATTGTTGTATTTATACAAAATAATTGCTTTATAAAAAGAAAGATACATTCATAACACTATATAGCCTTATTAAAGTAGTAAATATATACAAATTAATTCAGAAGCTGTAAATAAATGACACAATTATAAGACAGTGATGTGTGTTGGGCGAGATTTGGCAGTCGCACATGGGGGAACCCCCAGAAAAGCCAACACCCAATTGCTCACCATATATTGGAAGGACTGTAGCTATAATTCTGTAACAACTCAGTATTTACATCTTGCAAAATGTAGTTCTGCCTACTTCTTCCTTAGCCTTTATCATTCTTTTTCTGTGCCTGCCCTCCTCTCTTCCTATTTTTCCCATCTTTCCTGTTACTTCTTATTGCTTTTCTTTCCTTTACAGGTGGCTTTACATTGAGTGACAAGCCAAATGGTTTCCTGTAAGCCAAGAAACCATTTACAACGCTGGGTGGTAACCATATAGCCTAACCAAACCATACGTGCTCCCTACGTGTCAACAAGTGGGTTGGTGGAGGGTTAGTGCCCCTCCCTGTAAAACAATTAACTCAAAGTCAAATGGCCACCCCTTACGGGATTATGGCGTCTGGCAATAGATAGATAGATAGATAGAAAATAAATTTAGGAACACAGGATGTACTGCTGCATTAGCAGAGGTATAATTCCTGACTTGTGAGCTGGCAGGAAACATACCATGGAAATCTATTGAGTATGCTGTAAATATATTCACTTTGCTCGTATAAATTCAAATCTGGATAATCTCAATAACTGTTTCATGCAAATAACTGCAAAAGGAGGATAAATCATAATTTATGCTTAGCCTCTACAGTACACTGCATCTTGCTTGTAAATGCATCCTCTTTATGCATTGTAGTCATTTTTTTATCATTTCTTGCACATACAGTATATTCATATTTCCTACATAAAAATAACTGTTTAGAATGGGTTAGCGAAGTGCCTTGTTTATTAACCCGCCAAGTCCGAACGACATACGATGCACGTCGCTACTTTTTTCCACGGACAGACCCAACAACGTGCATCGTACGTCACTCAATTGCAAGGCCCATTGTGTGCACATTTTTCAACATTCGCGGGTGATTTTTGGTAGGCATATGTGGGAGACCTTCCTCTACCTGCTGTCAAGTGGGGATACTGCCTGGCCCCTCCTAGCTCCCCCTTCCCCCCCCCACACTGGGCAATTCACCTGTTAGCAGTAACCTAGTCAGTAAAGGTATGTTGCCCCACGGTCTCTCCAATGACAAAATTCTCAGTGAAAGTGATTCCTGAGGTGGAGGACAAAGAAACAAAGAAGCTAGAGGTAGAAACAAACAGAAGTGATGAGGTGGTAATGTCGTAAAGGAAGGTGCCATATACTGGAGTTTTGGGTGAGTGAACAATGCTTATAAACACCTATATTATTGTGTGAAAACCAATATAGACTTACCACACATAAATTCGACCCAAATAAATGAAATAAATATGTAATTTAAAGTGGCTTGAATTAGTTAACCCTTCCATAGTTTTTTTTTTTTTTTTAGCCAGGTACCCTGAAAAAGAAGGAAAACATAAGGTTGAGTGACACCTGTATGAACATTTTTTTACCTCAGGACTGCGATTTCACTATGAATTTTCGATGTTTCTCACCAAAAGCGAAGGTTTCGGCCAAAAAACAAAAAGTCGAAAATCGGCCGGGACCTGGGGGTAGGCTGGGTAAAAAAACGGTCGGGACTGGGCGGGTTAAACAGAGGAAACATTAAAATTTCTTGCGCTTGTAGCATTTATCCAGCTTATTTTCGCCCAGTCTAGCAACTTTCGCAGCACTCAAATGCCTGAACTGGGTTTTGCCATGACTGACAGTCCAGATTTTTTATGGTAAGATTGACAGACGGTCAGGAATGTCTGACGACTGAACGTTGCCGATGGACCTCCTGAACTCTTGGTTTTTATAGTACTCGGCTGTACTATAAAACCTGAACACCAGTACTGCCGAATGTGAGCGTCTGACGTACCCGTGTTTCGTACCATAAATAAATTTGCTGTTCACGCCAGACATTCGTCTGCTGGTTGTGGCGTAAAATAGTATTGGAATGTGACAAGAGGATAAATGCCACAAGAGACACCCCTTTCGTGTAACAAACTTAATTGTTCATAAATATGATGGCTGGCTTTTCCATTAATAAACACTGAATAATTCGGGAATGAAATTGTCCTTGGCAGGCTAAAATATACGAGATATCCAGAGCTGTTTGGAAAATTTGACAAGACTAAACATTTCTGTAGTGAATACAAGTAAACAAAACATGCTGTGTGGTGGGGTGGTGACATAATGCACCGTATATGGAGTTTTAACAATAAATTGTGCTCTGAAGTTAATTTCAGAGTACCTGTGGAATTTCTCAATAGATTTTTGAAACGGCCGCAATATCAGAGTTTGTGTGACAACCAGCTCAGTGCTATAGTTAACACATTTTATGGGAAGCCTGTGTGTCAGCCTCAGTCTAGTTGAATGTGTGACATTTGGCACTGGAAAGTGATTAAACAAAAGAATTATTTTCTGAAACTGGGGTGCTTCTTGAAGTACATCACATGCAATTCAAGTGTATACAGTAGTTGATTCATGTAGCACCTGCAGTGGTTGCTAAAATAATGAAAGTCACAGTACTTAGCTGGGTGCAGTACAACTTTCCCCCCCATATTTGAGGCTAAATAAATATACAACTTATAAGCAGACAGTATTTACAATATTATATTACATGGCAGAAATTACAGATATCAGAGTTAGGCCAGTGTTGGTAATGGTTAGTTAGGGGTGTATTGTTCACTAGCTTTTAATGTTCCTTTACACTTTTGTTGAGGAATGGCAAAAAAAAAAAAAAAAAAAAATTGATAGTACTAACAAATAATTGCAATCACATAAGTTCTTTATTAGAATATGTAATTCGTTTTTGGACCAAAATAATAAGTTGATTTAATTAACTTTTAACTTATCCAGTCTCGGCCAATTTTTTACCCAACACACCCTCAGAACCTAACTGATTTTCAACTTTTTTTTTTTTTTGCTCAAACCTCCACTTTTGGTGAGAAACATAGAAAATTCATAGAGAAGTCGCCCTCCTGAGCTTATAATTGTTGGTACAGGTGTCAGTCAGCCTTACGTTTTCCTTTTTTCTCAGGGTACCTGGCTAAAGAAAATGAACATATGGAAGGGTTAACTAGTGGCAGAATCGGTAGAGAGCCAGCCTCCAGTTCTAACGGACCCAGGTTCGAATCCAGGCTGGGGCAGGGAACAATATAAGGATTTGAATTTCACAAAAAGCAGACTTTTCTGATCTACCAGATGACCCACCGACATGTCATAAAAGAACCCCCTCTAATACCAGTACACCAGTCCTGCATGAGACAGCCCTAGCATGTATTCAATATGGATGGTGGGTGTTAGTGCCAAAGTGGTGACTTGTGGAGGTGGAGGAGGACTACTGGGCAATAGGCAGTGAAGCCTTTGCCCAGGGTTGGACACGTAAAAAAAAAAAAAAAATCAAGCCACTTTAAATTACATATTTATTTATTTATTTGGTACGAATTTATGTGTAGTAAAAGTCTATAATGGTTTTCACACAATAGTATAGGCATTTATAAGCATTGTTCACGTACCCAAAACCCCAGTATATGGCACCTTCCTTTATGACATTACCACCTCATCACTTCTGTTTGTTTCTACCTCTAGCTTCGTTGTTTCTTTGTCCTCCACCTCAGGAATCACTTTCACCGTGAATTTCGTCATTAGAGAGACCATGGGGCAACATACCTTTACTGGCTAGGTCACTGCTAACAGGTGAATTGCCCAGGGTGGGGGGGAGGGGGGTTAGGAGGGGCCAGGCAGTATCCCAGCTTGACAGCAGGTAGAGGAAGGTCTCCCACATATGCCTACCAAAAATCACCCGCAAATGTTGAAAAATGTGCACACAATGGGCCTTGCAATTGCGTGACGTACGGTGTACGTCGTTGGGTCTCTCCGCGGAAAAAAGTTGTGATGTACACCATAAGTCGATGGGACTCGGCGGGTTAATACAAAACCTGTTAATAAAACAATGCAGATTATTCAAATCCCGAGGCATCTTTATCCCAAGAGATACTCTTACCTGTAAATAGCTGCAGGCCCCAGGAAATGGGCTGTACCATGCATATATAGTACAAAATCCAGTTTTAGATGAAAAATGACAGTTGTTGTGATAGGGTAGATGGGTGTAGGAAAGGCAGGGAATATTGGTTTGGGTGAAAGGGTTATATAAAAGCATGAAAGAGCAGTTAACCAGTGCCTGTGATAAAAAGGAAATAATGAGATAACTATTTAGTGAAGGAGAGCAACTTCAAGAATGTGAATAGATGAGGAGAAAGCTAAGAAAACAGAACAGTAAGCAGTCTGAAAATGTATAAAACAGACCTGGATATATAGAAGTGGAATGATTTCTGTGAAAAGAGGTAGACTTATCTTTCAGACTGGGATAGAAAAAGAAAACTGTACAGTCTCAAGTAACTTAAATCACTGCACACTGTTTGAAGGGAAAGGTAATAATCAAGAATGTGCATACAAGAGGAGTATGCTTATTGAGCTAGCATGGAAATTTACTTGTAATAACCAAGACAGCAAAGGTGGCAATAATATGGGGAAGAAACTATAGCCAAATACATAGAAACTGAATGTACAACTGTGACAGTACACAAATCTGATAACCTATGTTTTCCAACATATTCTGCTGGTTATGGCTGGATGACAGGTGTGGAAAAAAATTGCTGGGGAAAAAATGGAGTGTTTGTGCATCCCTCATGTTATGGTGCTGAAATGAATGTCACCATTCAGCCAGCTTGTACAGAAGCAAAGCAGCCTGCATGCTAAAAATAATTCTGTAATAACTATGTAGGCTATTTACATCTTGCAGTACAAATTTAGTAACACATAATGTACTGCTACATGAGAAGAGGTGCACATATCTGGATATACTGTACTGCAGTGTTGTTCCTGACTGGTAAGCAACATATCATGGAAGTCTATGAAGTATGCAGTAATACAGTCACTTTGTACGGATACATTCCAATCTAAATATCTTTAATAATTTCCTGCAAAAAATGGCAAAGGAGGGTAAATTGTAATACATGCTCAGCTTATACAGTAGGCCTATACCAGTGCAGTAACTTGCTCATAAATGCATCCTTTTTATGCATTCTACTGTAAGTTTTTGCCAATTCTAGCTCACTAATACATATTTCCTACATAAAAACAACAGCTTAGAATGGGTTTGAAAGTGTCTGGTGTATTATTAAGAAGAAATATTTAAAATTCGCGTGCTGTTAGTGCTCACGCAGCGCATTCTCTCCCAGTCTAGCGACTGTCGCAGCATTCAAACTCCTGAACTGGGTTTCGCCAAGACTAATGGTCCAGATTTTTTATGGTAAGGATGACTGACGCTCAGGCACATCTGATGGCTGAATGCCGCCGTTGGACCGCCTGAACTCTGGGTTTTTATAGTACGGCCCTATGTCACACCTTCCACCTCTTCCCCCGCACCTAGCCCCCCCTCATCACTTCCCCCTCTGACTCTCCACCCGTACCTAGGACTCCTTCCCCGCCCCCAGCAGCGGCACCTCATATTCCACCCTCCACCACCACACTGGCGCTGCCAACCCAGGCCCTATGTGGCCCACCCACCACGAGGCCATCAAATAACCCCCCAGTACACCCACACTCTTCAGCACCAACCACTCCACCACCAACCACGCACACCACAACTCCCCCAACAACCAGGATTCCAACCTCCACCACTACACTGCCTCCACCATCCCTAGCCCCACGTGGCCTGCCCACCATGCTGCCAGCAACCACCCGCCCAGCACGCCCACACCCATCATCACCAACCACACACACCACCCCTTCCCCAACATCCACTCCACCTCCACCCACACACATCCACACACCACCACCATGAACCCACCCACACTCAAAGCTCCCCACTCACCTCCTCACCACCAACACCTATCCTAACCACTACCAGGACCTGATCAGGCCACCTATCGCACCCACCCTCAAGATATGCCCTTACCCCATCACCACCAAACACATCACCCACCCACGCCCACTCCAGACCACCCACACCGAACACCAACTCCCTCACCTTACACCACGTGGAACAGAATATTCCACTGACCAGGCCCACTAATCGGATTAAGACAATCCCCCCCAACCTCATAAAAGCGGGACAGCCACCAACATCTCCATTCTCCAGCCGTCAGTCACAGAACACTCACCTCACTCCCCACCACCCGAGATGAAGATCAGACATATACTTTGGACTCCTGCCGGAGGACGAAAGCATTGACTGAAAAGGACCTCCCAGCTACGCAATCTCCTCCGTGCGACAGACCAACCCTCAACCTTAGAAGTCGTCTTCAACCACCACCAGGAGCCCTGCTTGCCCATGCTACGCTGGACCAACATCCTCCACCACCTTACCCCCACCCAACAGACAGCCAAGTCCGACACCTACCACCTCCAGCCATGGGGACGTGACTTCGACCCCCACGACGGTGGTAAAATAAGCATCGACACCGACACCCCCACTCAACAAGGAGACGATGGGGAGGTTACCACCACCCTACAAGGGGATCACAGACAGGAGACATTACCTTCCGCGCCACACCAGCCCATGTCACCTGCGGCCATATGTCCCATTTCCCCACAACCAGACCAGCGGCAAGTTAGCAGTCCGGGAAGACTACTTTCCTGCCGCGGCAGCCCTCACCAGACTCGGGGTGGGATTCATCAGAGAGCAGTCCCACGTAGGCCCTTGGCAGATCCTACAGGAACTGCGAAAAGAGGAGGAATGAACGCTAGTCTTCCCAGTCCTACGTTACTCCAGGGGAGCAGCAGCACAGTAATATCCAGTGGATTTACTTCAGAGGGAGCTCCCTCTTCTGCCACCCACCTTCAGGAGCGGGAGCACGGCCACGTTCGCCGGACTAGCTGCCGTGGGAGCGTCCGCTGGATCTCCCCTACTTTTCGTCCCAGGGAAGGGAGCAGAGTCTTGGCAGCATCCGCCAGACCTGCCATAGAGGAGGCACCCGCTGGATATTCCTTGGCTGCAACTTTTCCCCAGCAGCAGGACCGTGGTAGCGTCAGCCGGACCTACCCGGGTGAAAGCATACGCCAGATCTCTCCCTCCTGCTGCCACCAAGACGAGTGGCACCCTGGAAACGTCTGCCAGACTTACCGGGCAGAAGGAGCGTCCGCCAGATCTCCTACCCCAACTCCCCAGCCCAGGAGCCTAGGCAACGTCCACCGGACTTGCCAGGCCGAAGGAGCTTCCCAGGAACCTCCTTCCTCGACCCCGGCGTGGAGTTCCAGCGGTGTCCATTGGACCTGCCGTGTTGAAGGAGTGACCGCTGGTTCTCCCTCCTCAGCCAGTCCAGAGGCTCCCGCTGAGGGACACATCTCTTGCGTGGCCCGCCCCTCCTGTGGCCGAGTGAGACATCCCTCGTCCTCCTCCCACACCACCTGGGGTGGAGATTGCTCCCCTACAGGGTCGCAGTGACAGGATGTCTGGAGCGGACCAGTAGTGGGCATCCTGTTGGTGCAGCCGTCCTCTCCACGCTCCCGGACGCTGACAGACTCTTTGGGATGCCGCGGCTGCAGACAACCCCTGACGGCCTCCCCTCCCCAGAGAGACCACAGCCCCCAGATACTGAAGGGCTCACCACCAACCCCGGGCTCCACCCAGCCTGAGGCCGCCCACCACATCCAGAGGCTGGTGCAGAGCTGCCCGCCTCCTGGCCCTGTTCGGCCCTAGCCCCGAGGACTTGTCCAGGAAGGGCCAGAGATGGCCTCCCTCTACACTACCCAGCCGCCCACGTTGAACAACTCACCATGAGGCCCGTGCACACACCACTGACGGCCTACCTCCCACACCGGGCCGCCACCTGAACCTTCCTGTGTAAATCTACAGAACTGTGAGTGGCCTGTTAGTATTCCCCAGTGCAAAATCCCCTCCACTGTGTAAACTCATGTCTTGACTGTGTATCACCGAGAAATAGAGGCCCAGTGCATCTGTATCAAGCCCTAAACTTCCCTTGTGTTAACATACTATATCGTGCCTTTTGATTCCCCCAGTGAAAGTGTATTCCTCCCCCTCGTGAATCTGATAGTCATCCCCCTCCCCCCCCTCGGACGGTTTACTGCAAGGGACTTGTGTTAAACTGTGTAATTCCCCCCTGACTCTATGGCCCCCTAGATACGAAGGTTCAGCGTCGCCAGTGTCAACTCTTCCCCAGGGGTTTGTGTGGTAATTTACTTTGAGGCCCCGGATTGTGAACTTGTGTATAGTTGTGTGTCACCCCGACAGAGACATTCAGTGATCACCAGACTTGTAGTCCCTAAGGTGTACCTATGCTATATTTGTGTGTTGCCCTTGAAATGTACCATAAGGAGTTTGTAAGTGCCACATATATTGTTTGATATTGTACTGTGTATGTCGATATATGGTAATACACGTGTAAGACTGGTTAGTCTGTGTTTTTGCCCTGTTCTTTTGGTATACGCTCTTGCCCGGCCTTGAATTAAAGAACCCAAAGCTTGTGTCTGTATCTTAGGAAGCAAGGAGTTGCACCTAAAACACAGAGCATAACAGAAAACTTTCCAAAAAATTCTAAACAGGTGATGAAACATGGGTGTATGGCTACGATGTCAAAATGAAAAGGCAGTCATTGCAGTGGGCTGAACATTGTCACTGCGACCTACAAAAAGAGGAAGATCCAAGTCGCTTTTTTTTTTTTTTTTTTTTTTTTTTTTTTTACTGGAAGGGTGTTGTTCATCATGGGTTTGTTCCACGTGGGCTGACAGGTGACAACCAATAAAGAGTTTTACTTGGAAGTCCTGAAGCATTTGAGGGTGGCAATGCAAAGGAAGAGGACTGAGGCATAGACATGCAAAATCTGGGTGCTGCACCATGACAATGCAGCTTCTCAGGCATCGCTCCTTATTCGTGACTTTTTGGCAAAGCACAAGACAATTATTGTCCCCCAGCCACCCAACTCTCTGAATTTGGCCCCTGCAGAGTGTTTTTGATCCCAAACTTGAAATCAACCCTGAGACAGAAAATTCACCAAATGCACTAAACACACATTCACTCAAGCACAAGTATCTTGATCACTAGGTGATGTGGCATGATCTGGCAAATGTTAGACTAAAGCTCAAAGTCTTCACTACACAGCACTAACATTGGGATCACTATGCTGGCTAGTTGGTGCACCAATTAAAAAGTTTGGTTTCTTTTTGGACAGACCTCACAAAATGAGTGAAACTGGCAAACCAGCTTTATAGGTAAGAATAAGGCTTGACAAGAAATTTTTTGTAATTTACTGTGGACTCAATAGCAAAACGATTGTCAGTAAAGGTAATTTATAATGAGATAAAAATGGTCATATATTATCCCTTTTGAGGTGTAGGGGTCTGAGGCAACAGTACAGTAACATGGTCCATCACATTTAAGGACAGATAAGCATTACATGATCTAAAAATATCCAATCACCTCTTGGGAATCAAATCTATGGACAGCTATCAGTAAAACTGGGATATTGTAATCACTGCACCACAAGGACTCAGTGTAAGTAGCCATTTGACAGAAAGTTACTGGAAGCTAGATGACAGACCTAAGTAACAGTCACCTTCTTCCCAGATGACCTAGGAATTCCACCCTTCCCACTTCCATCACACACATGCCTCAGTCTCTGCAACTCATTCTCTAAGCTTGTCCTCAATTCCAACTTCTCCTTGAGATCTGAAGCCAGGAGGGGATCAAGGTCCAAACGGGAGGAAGGTTGAAGGGCAAGGGATGATTTCCGGGATTGTGTTTGTTGATCACACAGACTCTTTAGTTTTCTTTTCTCCTGTGAAGCAGAAAGCAGTGTTAGTCTTTTGAATCCCATGATGTATTATATGCTCTATTACTGCTACTACAGCACCACTTAATTCAGTTACCATCAAACAACTTTATCCAGCTACCACCAGATGAATATTTGTCTTCGGAGAGACTTTCTGAATTGGGTAAGTTATATCATCTTCATTAACCCCTTAATACAAGAAGCCTTTCCAAAACTGAACAGCATCATCTGGAGTCTGCAAAAAAGATATATGGAATACACTAGTAGATCTGACAGGTCAACTGATTTATGAAGTTGACCTGCTTGTAAATACAGTGACTGGTTTCTGACAAAGCACTTTAAAGTGCACTCAATCCTTGGGTAACACATGGTTGAATAACACGTTTTTGTTCTATCGCACTCTGACATAATGAAACAAGTCATATCAACACATGGAAAAACTCACGCTCACGTGGGAAGTAAGCTGGCCTGGCAACGAAGTTTGAAAGTCGGGGGCAGTGGCATCACCCTCCAGACTGTATGCATGGACTGGCTTATACTGGAAGTTACTGTTCCCTTCTTTATTTAGCATCATCCTCCAGACTGTATGCACAGACTGACTTATACTGGAAGTTACTGTTCCCTTCTTTATTTTGCCTAAATTAACCTAACCTAACCTGACCAAACCTAAACTAACCTTAACCTAACCTAACCTTATCCTAGACCAACCTAACCTGAATAAAAGTATACTGACTGAAATGCCCACCCCAAAAGACCACAGGAGGCACGCCAGGATGACAAAACACCCACCCCAAGGAGGGACCACAGGGAGGCGCGTGAAGAGTCCAGACCAGACGGGTTTCCGTCCCTCGCCACCATGCGCCCCTCTTCCCCTCAACGGAGGCCACGGGAGATACACAGTCCTGCTACACTATTCTCGGGCCAGTCCAGCACTCGCCAGGATCGGAGTGGGACTGGTTACCCAACAGTCCCAGGTAGAACCAAGGCGACGGCCACTGTACGCGCCGTGGATGGCCACGGCACATACCTTGTCTGCAGCCTCCACCGGGTGCAGGACCTCGGCGACGGCCACTGTATGTGCTGAAAAAGGAACAGCCATTGTATGCGCTGAAAAAGGAACGGCCACTGTATGCGCTGAAAAAGGAACGGCCACTGTATGCGCTGAAAAAGGAATGGCCACTGTATGTCCCTCGCCTGTTATCCCAGGGCAAGACCGAGTCACAGTGATGGCCACTGTATGCACCAGAGAAGACTCAGTCATGCCTGCTGGCTCAAGCAGAACTCAGATGACAGCCACTGTACGCGCCGGGGAGGGAACAGCCACAGTATGTCCCTCATCTACAGCCTTTCTCTCTCCCTACAGAGCCGGAGAACCAGTGGAGGCGCTTCTAGAGAGGATCTGGAGTGGCCCCATTGTGAACCTCTCTCTTCAGGCAATGCCCCCACGTTGCCCCTTGCTTTCGGACTCTGGGAAGAGGAGATGCCGCAGGCAGCCCCTGACGGCCTCAAGACCCTGGAGAAGCCGCAGCCCCCAGCAACCCAGGGGCAGCCCCAGGACCCCAGGGCGAGGCCTCTCCAGCCCCACTGCCGAGCATCTTCCCCCAGGAGTAGGCGCCGGGAAGCACGCCTGCTCTCTATTCGGCCCCAGTCCCGAGGGCCGAACCACTCATCGAGGCCCCACCAGGAAAGGGCCTCCCACTATACCGCTCAGTAACCCACCTTCAATGACCCAGCCCCTGATGGCAGTCCCGTACCTCCTGTGGGAGAGCACTACTGATGGGTCCCCTCCCACACCTGAACGACACCAACTACCCAGCCACTAGCAGCCCAACCTGGATCCCCTTTGTTTCAAATAGTGTGTTGATCTGTACACTGTATTGGTATATGGCATTGTAACTCTATGGTAATACACATGTAAAGTTGGTCAGCCCAAGTTTTTATGCCCTGTTCCTCCAGTTGCATGCTCTAGACCTGGTCTTGAAGGGAACCCCAGACCCCGTGCTTGTGTACAGAGAACAAGGAGTTGGGCTCTGAACATGCAGCATAACACTGGTAGCTAGTGGTAGCTCTTGATCCAGTCAGACAGCACCAAGGAATGAGGAAAATCTAACAAAATGGCAGCCAAACTGCATGTACAATTGCCAAAGTACGAACCTGAACAATGTGTCAGAAATACATACATGTGCATGACCAAACCACTACTGGACATTAGATTCGATCACGACAAGGGGAAAATAGCATTTTTTTTTTTTTTTTTGTCCGACTCTGGGCATAGGCTTCACAGCCTGCTATCAAGGCCCAGTCGTCCTCCTACAATCTGCATGTCACCACTTCGGCGCTTAACACCCACCGTCCATATTGAATACATGCTAGGGCTGTCTCATACAGGACTGGTGTATTGGTATTAGCGGGGTCATTTTTACGACATGTCGGCGGGGCTTCTGGTAGATCAGTAAAGCCTGATTTAATGAAATTCAAATCCTTAAACTGTTCCCTGCACCAGTGAGGATTCGAACCTGAGTCCCACGGGACCGCAAGCCAACTCTATACCGATTGAGCTACCGCCTCCACACCTATGAAAAGCAGTGTCAAGCATTGCCACGAAGATCATCCTGGAGCTGACATGGGTGAAGTTCACACAAGTCGTAACCGAGCCAGTCACGCCATCCCTAGGGAAAGTTGTTGCCTTATCCCAGCTTGACACCCTCACCTATGACGGCAACCTTGAAGACACATTCATCCAGGCCAGGTGACTCGTCACCGCCGCCTACCCGGAGGTCAACACGGCCACCCGGGAACAACACATTTTCAGCACCTTGTTGAGGATACTCTCCAGAGCCATAAGTGAACACTTCACAATCCATGACCCGACATGAGACCTTGACAAAGACGTCCAACTTGTTAGGCGTCTTCTCACTGCTCGCATTACCCACAACGCATCGGTGCAGTGACCTGAGTCCTGTGATGCAAGGCACCACACCCAAAACCACGGACACCCCCCACCCATTTAGTTTCTCCATCACCCAGTATACCCAGGGCACTCCCCACCAAGGGGCACCCCACCCCTAAAGAGACTAGCAACCTGATCTCCACAGATCCATGGGAGTTTTCAGCATGTAATCACTGATGTCCCATTCGTGACATAAGGGAACAACTTAAAGCTGCCCAACGAAAAACAAGTACCGAAGGGCGCCGCAAGGTCTCTTGCGACAATGCACCCTCCGCTGAGTACCCCGATCCTGGTGGAGTTGGCCGAACGATAAAGACGCCCCATAACGAGCTGGATTTTTAGGACCACCCCCACACCTCATTCCGGCAGGGACCACCTCACAAAAGTATCGCCCCTCAGTCTACGACAAGATGAGACTGAACAGGGTGAAAGCAAGGCTACTGATTGACATGGGAGCAAACAGATCCTGCCTCTTCAGTCATTTTTACTCCCACCATGTCTCTGCTTTTGGCCCGCTCCTCTCCGCTTCAGCTCACCTCGTTGATGCAGAGGATGGTCCCCTGCCTATACATGGGGAAACCCGGGCCCTGCGGGCCGACACTCATCAGAATGTGTCAGCTCGGCACTAATTTATCATCTTCGACTTGACCTACCATGATTATGATGGCTACTTAGGGCTGGATCTCCTGCAGAAATTACGTGCCAGCATCGACTGTCATAAGAGATTCCTCCATTTCCAGAAATCTCCAGACTTCCCCCGCCCACACTGCACAGGCACTCCCACACCCCTTCCCTCATCTCACTCTCCTCCCGCTATGTCTTCTACCTCACCCTCTCCTATTCCTAACCTTCCCGCTCCTCCACACACCACTTTCCCCGCTACCATTGCCTCCTCCCTTCCTGTCCCCCAGCACGAGGCCTGCCTCCACCTTAACAGGCCCACTGGAACCTCTACCTTATGTTCCTCTAACTGCATTCTGGAACCATTGCCTGTACTGTCTCCCACCTTTCACCCCTCACCACCCATCTCACACGCCACCTCCCGGCCACGCCACACCCACTCTCCCACCCAGCACACCGTATCACCACTCACCTCCCCTGCCAACACAACTAACTCATACACGAGCTACATCACACCTACACACTCCTCACCCTCACCCACTCCCCATTCCACACCCACGTCCTATGCCAGATGCCACACCAGCTCCCCATCCTCAGCCACGACCATGTAACACAAAAACTCCACCTCCCAAACCAACCCCCCCGATCGTCTCACCATGTGGCCCAAGCTCCTCGCTACCGACACCTGTCCACTCACCACGCTCCGTGTCTCCAGAAACAAACATCAAACGGGCAATCTAGATTCCAGCCCAGGGGAAACACCACTGCCTCTAAGGAATATACCATTTCCCCCACCTCTTGCAAAGGTACCCACACCCCTCCACCCTTCACATAACCCACAGCATGCACCTCCAGCCAAACCTAACCACCTGCCACTGGAACACCCTTCTCTACCACCTTGCACCAACCCACCGCACTGCCTCCTCCGACACCTACCACCTCCAGCCATGGGGACGTGACTTTTTCCCCCTGCGATGGTGGTGAAATACCCACCCCAAGGGGAGACCACAGGGAGGCTCGTGGGGATGACAAAACACCCACCCCAAGGAGGGACCACAGGAAGGAGTGTAAAGAGCCCAGACCAGACGGGCTTACATCCCTCATCACCATGTGCCACTCTTCCCCTCAACAGAACCCAATGGAGATACACAGTTCCACTGCCCTACTCTTGGGCCCGACCAGCACTCACCAGGATCAGGGTGGGGATTGTTACTCAACAGTCCCAGGTAGATCCCAGGTGATGGCCACTGTACGCTCCAGGGAGAGAACGGCTGCTGTATGTCTCTCATCTATTGATACCCCCTGCAGAACCCAGGTGACGGCCACTGTACGCGCCGGGGAGGGAACAACCACTGTACGTCCCTCAGCTGCTGTCTCCACTGGGAGCAGGACCTTGGCAACAGCAACTGCATGCGCTGAAGAGGGAACGGCCACTGTACGTCCCTCGCCTGTTGTCCCAGGGCAAGGCAGAACCACGGTGATGGCCACTGTACACACTGGAGAAGAATCTATCATGCCCACTGGCACAAGCAGAACCCAGGCGACAGCCACTGTATGTGCCCGGGAGCGAATGTCCACTGTATGTCCCTCATCAGCAGCCTTCACTGGGAGCAAGACCTCGGCAACAGTCACCGTACGTGCTGAAGAGGGAACGGCCACTGTACAGCCCTCGCCTGTTGTCTCAGGGCAAGGCAGAACCATGGTGACAGCCACTGTATGTGCTGGGGAAGAATCTGTCACACCCACCAACACAAGCAGAACCCAGGTGACAGCTACTGTACGCGCTGGGGAGAGAACGGCCACTGTACGTCCCTCAGCTGCAGTCTCCACTGGGAGCAGGACCTCGGTGACAACCATTGTATGCACCGCAGAGAGAATGGCCACTGTACGTCCCTCACTTGTTGTCCCAGGGCAAGGCAGAACCATGGCGATCGCCACTGTACGTGCCGGGGAAGAATCTGTCATCCCCACCGGCACAAGCAGAACCCAGGTGATGGCCACTGTACATGCTGGGGAGGAAACAATCATGGTATATCCCTCATCTGCAGCCTCTACTGGGAACAGGACCTCGCCGATGGCCACTGTACACACTGAAGAGGGAATGGCCACTGTACGTCCCTCACCTGTTGTCCCAGGGCAAGACACAAGGCAGAACCACAGCAACGGCCACTGTAATCGGCAGGGAAGAATCTGCCATGCCCGCTGGCTCAAGCAAAACCCAGGCAACGCGCCAGGGAGGGAACAGCCGCTGTATGTCCCTCATCTGCAGCCTCTCTCTCCCAACAGAGCCGGAGAGCCAGTGGAGGCGCAGCTAGAGAGGATCTGGAGCAGCCTCATCGTAAGCCTGGGGATTCACTCTCTTCAGGCAATGTTCTCATGTCATCCCCTGCTGTCGGACTCTGGGAAGAGAAGACGCTGCAGGCAGCCCCAGGCGGCCTCACAACCCGAGAGAAGTAGCAGCCCCCAGCCACCCAGGGGCGGCCCCAGGACCCCAGGGCGAGACCTCCCCAGCCTCATCGCCGAGCAGTGAGGAGTAGGCACAGGGAAGCATGCCTGCTCTTCCTATTCAGCCCCAGTCACGAGGGCCAAGCCACTCATCAAGGCCCCACCAAGAAGGCCTCTCTCTACACCACCCAGCAGCCCACTTTCGATGACTCGGCCCCTGACAGTGGTCCCATACCCCCGGTTGGAAAGCACAACTGAGGGGCCTCCTTCCACACCTGGATGACACCTGCAACTACCCAGCCACTAGCAGCCCAACCCAGATCCCCTGTGTATCAGATAGTGAGTTGATCTGTGCACTGTACTGTTGCATGGCATTGTAACTCTATGGTATTACATGTGTAAGGTTGGTCAGCCCAAGTTTTTATGCCCTGTTCCTCTAGTTGCATGCTCTAGACCCGGTCTTCAAAGGAACCCTAGACCCCATGCTCGTGTACAGAGGACAAGGAGTTGAGATCTGAACACGCAGCATAACAAAAACGTTAATTACAGCTGTAACTCGTAACATAAAAAATATTAATTACAACTTATGGCGAGATGAAGAGAGTGGTGGCTGAACAGGAAGCCGTAGATAGAGGTGTTAATGAACAGTATAGAGCCCTTAAGAACAACCTCTTGAGAGTTACCGATGCAATATGCGGTTGGACAAGAGGCCCACCAAGACATAAAGTAACTTGGTGGTGGGATGAGGGAGTAGAAGCCGCAGCTAAGGAGAAAAGAAGGCTTTTCCGGGAATGGAAGAATGGTGGTAACAGGGAGGAGTACTTGGCTGTCAAGCGCAGGGCTAGAAGAGAGGTATACAGGGCGAAGTCTGAGTCACAGAGACTTTTACTTGATAATCTAAATCATGGAGAAAGGAAAAATATGATTTTTAGGGTGGCAAATCAGATGAAGAGGGATATTCGGGACATTGTAGATAAGCAGTGTGTGAAGAATGATGATGGAAGGGTAGTGGTGAACAGTGAGGATATTAAAGATGCATGGAGAAAGCATTATAGCCGGTTGTTGAATGAGGAGTTTGATTGGGATAGAGAAGGTTTGGAGCCAGCTGATCCAGTGTTTGGCCCTTGGCCTTTGACGCTGCTACTGTGAGTGAGGCAATAGGCAGGATGCGGGTGGGGAAGGGGGCAGGAGTGTCTGGGTTGACTGCCGAAATGTTGAAGGCCTCAGGAGATACTGGGGTGAGGTTAGTCACTGACCTGACAAATATGATTATATATGAGCGTGTTAATATATGAGTGGGTAAATGCAGATAAAACAAAAGTGATGATATCTAGGGTTGGTGGTGGTACAATCAGAGGAGAGGGAGAGTGGCCAAGTGCAGTTTGCCACATGGGTGTGGGAAGTAATTCCATCTTGTGCAGTGTTTGTGATAGATGGGTGCCAAGAGATGTAGTGGTATTACAGGTAGACTGCGAGATAATGCTGATTTCATGTGTGCAGTGTGTCGGGGAGAGCAGGTGGAGATTGTTAGGCGTGAGAGGGTTGAACTTGCAGGTGAGTCTCTTGAGTGTGTGGAGGAGTTTTTTTTATTTGAGAGACATGTTATGTGCCGGAGGTGGGGCTGGAGTTAGCTCGGTTGCTAGAGTGAGAAGTGGTTGGAAGAAGTTCAGGGAGCTGTTGCCTCTCCTGACATTGAGAGGACTCTCCTTACGTGCTAAAGGGTCTTTGTATGCAGCATGTGTTAGGAGTGTGATGCTGTATGGTAGTGAGACCTGGGCAGTAAAAGAAGAGGATATTCGCAGGTTTAAACGTACAGAAATGACAATGATTAGGTGGATGTGCAGTGCGTCCCTGCGTGCAAGGCCTGGGGGGGCTGGGTTTACGATAGAAGAGTTGAGAGGTAGGATGGGACTGGAGTGTATTGGTGTTGTGATGAGGAGAGGTAGGCTGAGGTGGTTTGGACATGTGGAGAGGATGGGGGATGATAATTGGGT
>JAGKTI010002374.1:1829-17731 GCA_018397915.1 Birgus latro
GGGGGGGTACTGCGATATTCTGGCATACCCTGACTAACGTACCTGGACACTGGGGTGGGTGGAGGTTTAATGCACGAGGGGATGGCACGATAGAAATAATATATATTCCTTCTGTTAGCCACTGAGGTGTTTCACTCACGTGCCTGCCGGTTGGGGAGGGAGAGTTTAAATAACAAAGGAATGGCACAACCGACACAATATTATTGTTCTGTTGGTCACAAAGGCATTTCATTCACTGGAGGGGGGCGCGGGACTCTACTCAGGATATAAGTCAGGCCACGGTTAGCTATTAGGCTCGTCCAATCTTATACTCTGGGTTCCTGGTCACTTAACACGAGAATACACTGTAGGGAATCACTCGTATGGTATAAGTTAATGCACACAGATATCTGGGTTGAAAAAGGACACACATATGTAAAGTCCACTCACTTCATTACCACTGGTGGGCCTTAGGTTGACTCCTCCATCCAGAGGAAGGGCAGAGTGGCGCGCCCCTGGACAGGGCCCCACACATAGTCATGGGACTAGGGACTCGGCCCGAAGAGAGCCAGGAGACAGGCCTGTTGTCAAGTCTGGGGGAGACTCAGGGAGGCCTCGCCCACAGGTAAGTCACGCTCCAGTGTTTGGGGCAACTCCCGGGGCAACTGAGGACCCAGGGTACTGGAACCGGGGCGGCTGGACTGCGGCAACGGCTGGAGGGCGGCGTCGCCGACAGGGTTGTCACACGGGGACCTTGGGCCGGGGGAGTAGTAGACAGGGCCCGACGTCGGCTGCGGGGTCTGCGGGGACTCGGCTTCGGCCGCTGTTCACCCTGGTAGACTTGCAGGGAACCAAGGCCTTGGGTGAGGCCTTGCCACCGCTCGGGGGAGGGGTCCTTTCTGGCTGCAGGTCCTCCTATAGGAGAGAAGCGGACTGTGGCCTGCTCTACATCCGACCTGACGTGACTAGTGGCCAACGTCGTGGTAGCACAGGGGACATCAGCTTCAATGCGGCTAGTGGCCTGCTCTGCCTCTGGCCTGATGTGACTAATGGCCGACGTTGGGGTGGCACAGGGGACATCAGCTTCAATGCGGCTAGTGGCCCGCTCTACCGCTGGCTTGATGTGACTAATGGGTGACGTCGTGGTGGCACAGGGGACAACAGCTTCTGTGCGGCTAATGGCCTGCCCTACCTCTGGCCTGACGTGACTAGCGGCCGATGTCATAGTGGCGCAGGAGGTTGTAGCTCTGGTGCGGCTAATGGCCCGTACCAGGGAGCTGAGAGGACTAGTAGCCTCGTACCCAGTATGGCTTGTGGCCAATACTGCGGCGCCACTCTGGGGGGAACGACTACAGGAGTTGGACGACTTATGGCCTGTCCTGCCCAGCCGACACGCGTCTGTGTCGCGGCCCTGTAGCGGGGATGCAACTGGGGAACGGACTGTAGCCGGTTCTGCCCCATACCCAGTATGACTGTGGCCAATACCACGGCGTTGTGTGGAGTTGTAAACTCCACGCCTTACCTTGCGAGTGGAATTTCGGCTGGAGACTAGGTGCCGGCGACTGCTACCTTTCTGGGTCACCACCTGGGAGCAAGAGGGGCCCCGGGAAGTGACACAGGTGCGCCGTTCCTGTTCCCAGCCGCTCTGTGTCAGCGGCGGCCCCCCGGTGGTACTTGGGGGGTCTGGGGTGTGGTGTCGTCCGCACTGGCCGTCGCATCGTCTGCAGCTCCAACCCCTAACTCCTGTATTTCAAATATATTACTTTTTGGTGTTGTTTACCCAAATACTGCTCTTTCCGGTGTGCAATATAGAAAATATAACATGGCCGTGACAGTTGCCAGATACCACTTTCTGAGCAAAAGGTACTGGGAATCGGGTCATCACTTCTTTGGGCGATCGTACATCAAAAGGCTGACCATTGGAAGAACAACTCACTGGGCAATGTCCTTCCTTTATAGTGCTATTGCTGATCGAGCCTGTGGCAGCGTGGAGTGGGGGACGTAACAGTGGTGTCAGGAGTGGGAATTTGATGGTAGAGTATCTTGGGAAGCTTACCGTGCACACTTTGAGTTACTTGCTGATCAGAATGGTTGGGATGATAGGCAGAGGGCAGTGCAGCTTGCTACTAGCCTTAAGGGTGCTGCATTGGAAATTCTGGGCCAAATGTCAGTGATGGAGAAGAACAGTTATCAGTCCTTAGTAGAAGTGCTGCAGTGCAGATATGGAACCATGTACCAGACTGAGGTTTACAAAGCATGATTCCAGACCTGCTTATGGGCTCAAGGCGAATCTCAACAGCAGCTTGCTCATGACCTGGAGAGTATGGCATACAAGGCGTACCCTGGAGCAGCACCTAACCTGTTGGCTATTCCTCTGAGGGATCAGTTCATCGATGCTCTTGATAATGCAGAGTTGAAAATGCAGGTGAAGCAGGCACAATCTAGAAGCACGCAAGAAGCACTAGCCAGGGCTCTAGAATTCGAGCCCTGCATCAGGTCCAGTACATCCACTCTTCAGGCCGGTCGTAATGCAGGATTCAAGGCAAGAAAGGGGCAGGTATGTGAAACAGAAAAATTTGTAGGAAGTTGCTGGTACTGTGAAAAGCCAGGACACAGAAAAGAGGACTGCTACAAGTGGAAAAGGGAACAAGAGAAGAACAGAGGAGGTTACTGGTTCAGCGGGGAGCCGGGACACAAGAAGGAGGATTGTTACAAATGGAAGAAGGAGCAAGAACAGAGCAGTGCATGGAAATGTTCAATTGTAACAAAAACGTGTTGGACATGTAGTGAGGTGGGACACTGCAGTTCTGAGTGTCGAAACAAGAAAAAGGAGGATAAGAAGAACGCTGCAGAAGACCAGAAAGAAGCAGAAAACTAGTGGAGGCTGGAGTTAAGGGACAACCACCAGTTGGCTTTTCCCAGGTAGCCCCACCACTGAGAAAATGCAATAGAACTGCAATCAACAGTGTGTGAGTAGATGGAAAAATAGACGGAAAGAAGTGTTCCGTGGTGATTGATTCAGCCTCAGAGCAGACTTTTGTGAGGCCTGATGTGTAACATCATCGGTATCTGCCTGAGTCATCAGAACAAATGTGTAGGATAACTGGGCTGAAGTGGCAGGGCAAGAGGCCATGCATCCAGTCTGTGTAGCCGAGCTAGAGGATCCTTGCCTTTTTGGTCTGTTCTATCAGATGTCCACGGGATGTGAACTGGACTTCTGCTCCATGAAGTTGAAGGTTCGAGGAAGGTCGGTTCCTGTTACAGCAGTAAGATATACCAATTCTGGTGGTGAGGTGAAGGCGCTCTGCAGTGCATTTATACCCCCAAAATCAGAACTATTGCTCCAGTGCAAGGTGAGTGGCTGTTTTGACAGCTGTCTAGGGGTAGCGGAGCCTTAAGCTTGGTGCAAGACGAAGGCCAGAGTTACTGTAGGGAGAACTTTGGTGGAAATAGGTGCAGGTGAAGTGATGGTTGTGGTGGCCAATTTCTCCCATGAGCCGCAAAGATCAACGAGGGAGAAAATGTGAGACTGTGCCAGGCAGTGGACTCTGAGTGGCATCAGAGGAAAGCCTGTAAAAGGAGCGTAGTCAAGGAAGATGGGTACCGCCAGACCACTTTCAAGACCTGTTTTCAAGGAGTTGCCAATGCCTGATGGCTCACAAGTGCTGAAGCTGAGGCAGCTGCTGATGAAGTTTGCTGATGTCTTTCCCACCGGAGACCTAGACCTGGGGTGCACTGATCTGGTGGAGCATTGTATAAACACTGGACTGGGGATCAACGCCCAATTAAACAGTCAGCGTGGAGGATGGCACAAGCCCAACGGTAAGAAATGGAGAAGGTGATGGAGAATCTGCAAAGTCAAGGAGAGATAGAAAAGTCCAGCAGTATTTGGGCATCTGCAGTGGTTCTGGTAAGGAAGAAGGATGGGTCAGTATGGTGCTGTGTAGATTATCGAGCCCTTAATGAGGTGACAGTGAAAGATGCATACCCCTTGCCAAGAACTGATTATACCCTGGATGCTTTGTCAGGTGCCAAGCGGTTCTCTATCCCAGACATGAAGGCAGGATATCATGAGGTCAAGGCTGCACAGAAGGACAAGGAGAAAACATCCTTTTCATATGGACGGGGTTTATGGCAGTTTAAAATAATGCCATTTGGTCTATGCAGTGCCTCAGTTACTTTTGAATGTCTCATGGATCGTGCACTGGAAGGTCTGCACTATCTGAACGATGTAATTGTGTTTGGACGGACTTTCAACCAGAAATTCGAGGGGCTGTCAGAGGTGCTGAACAGGATCCGAGCAGCGCATCTCAAGCTGAACTGCAAGAAGTGCTACTTGTTCCAGAAGGAAGTGAAGTACCTGGGACACATTTAGGCAAGAGTGGCATCCTTACTGACCCAGAGAAGGTGGCAGCTGTGGAAAATTGGCTAGTTCCAACTTGTGTGAAAGTGCTATGGAGTTTTCCGGGCTTGTGCACCTAATATCGGCGTTTTGTCAAGGACTTTGCAACAATAGCTGCACCCCTTCACAAGCTGTTGGGGAAGAAGCAGAAGTTTGCATGGACAACACTGACTCAGAAAGCCTTCAACGAACTCAAGCATGCATTGACGAGTGCTCCAGTATTGCTGTACCCTGATCATAGTCAGCCATTTATCTTGGACTATGACACTAGTGACCATGGAACTGGTGGAGTTCTGTCGCAGAAGAAGGATGTCAAGGAGTATGTGGTAGCGTACTACAGCAAGAAGCTCAGCCCACCAGAGTGGATCTACTGTGTGACACGTAAGGAGCTCTTGGCAGTGATGAAGAGCCTTGATTTCTTCCATGCTTACTTGTATGGGTCCTACTTCATCATCAGGACAGACCATGCGGCACTGAAGTGGCTGGAGATGTTGAAGAATCTGGAAGGACAACTGGTATGCTGGCCCGGGAAGCTAGACCAGCACAATTATGAAGTGCAGCACAGTCCTGGGCGGGTACATGGCAATGCTGACAGTGTAGTAAAGAAGATTATACCAACAAATGCAGCCGTACTGCAGTGACAGGGCCAGCGTCAGATGCAGAAGACCTGACGAGGATGCAGATGGAGGATGCAGATTAACAACCAGTGCTAGAGTGGTTGCAGCAAAGTACAGTGTGACCATCTTGGGAAGAAGTTTCCAGGTTAAGCCCTGCGACCAAGAGCTACTGGAGTCAGTGGGACCTTCTTCATTTGAACAACGGACTACTGGAGCGTCAGTGGGAGACATCCGATGGCCTCAGCTACTGGCAACTGGTGGTTCCGAAGAAAATGAGGTCTGGGATCTTGGATGAGTCTCATAATCAGATCACTAGTGGGCACCTGGGAGTGAAGAAAACTCTAAGCCGGCTGCAACAGAGGTTCTACTCGATTGGCATGCATCAGGATGTTGAAGAGTGGTGACGGGCCTGTGATGTAAGTTGTGCCAAGAAGGGACCCAAGAAACGTGGTTGCGCCCCTCTTCAGCAGTACCAAGTGGGTGCACCAATGGAAATGGTCACAGTGGACATTGCTGGGCCCCTGCCACTCACTGAAAGAGGAAACCGGTATATATGTGTCGCCATGGACTACTTCAAAAAGTGGCCAGAAACCTATGCCATCCCTGATCAAGAGGCTGCTACAGTTGCTAGTTGACCAATTCCTCTGTCGTTTTGGGATGCCACAAGAGCTACAATCAGACCAGGGTGGAAACTTCGAGTCTGCTGTGTTCCGTGAGTGCTGCAGGTTACTGGGGATCAAGTTGACCAAGATGACCCTGCTAAGGCCACAGTCAGATGGGATGGTGGAGAAATTCAACTGGACCGTAGGACAAGTACTGCAAGGAGAGGCAAACGGAATGGGGCCAGATATTACCTGCGTTGCTGATGGCATACTGGTCTGCATCCCCTGAGTCTCTATCAGCTACACCCCTGCAGAACTGATGTTGGGCCATGAGTTACGCATACCCATTGACTTGTTAATGGGAAGACCACCTGGTGAGGAGCTGCCTACAGACACCTCCAGCTATGCGAAGCGTCTTCAGGAAAGGCTGGCTGAGGTACATCATCAGATGTGAGGAGCCCTCAAGTTTTCAGGAGAGGTGATGAAGTGCAATTATGATCCCAAGGCAAGTGAGGTGACCTTCATGGATGGTGACCAAGTTTGGTTATACAATCCTCAGTGGAAGAAGGACAGTCACCGAAGCTGCAGAGCTCATGGTATAGGCCTTACACTGTGCTGGACCACCTATCACATGTAACGTATCGGATTCGGGGAGGCAGGAAGTCTCGCCCAAAGGTGGTATATGTGAGCCATCTGTGGCAGTAACATGGGCCAGGACAGTACAGCTGGGACGTCTCCAAGGAATTGTGCTCTCCTGCAGCCGAGGATGTTGAGGAGAATCAAGAAGCTGAAGTGCAAGAGGATGGTGACAATTTCCTAAGAGAAGAAGTGACTGATCAGGAAGAGGACTAAGACCTTCCAGGAGGAGTGGACTCTGTGGAGGAGAAAGGATGTCGTCGGAAGCGGCATAGAAGAAGACCTCATAAGTTGAAGGATTATTTTGTATATAGTTAGATGTTTCATTAGAATTAAGGTTTATCTTTGTATATATTGTGTAGTTTTGTCGGAATGACAGATGTCTATAGTTAGATGTTTCATTAGAATTAAGGTTTATCTTTGTATATATTGTGTAGTTTTGTCGGAATGACAGATGTCTAAGGAGGGGGTAGTGTTAAGAAGCGGGATTTGGTAGTTAGGTAGTATAGAAGTTTCTCACTGATTCCCGATGATTATGGTAGTTCCCGTACGAGTCAGAGTTGCCAGTTTGCCGACTGTTTCTAAGCGTTGTTGTTTTGCAAGTTATGCATTAACTTTTGTGCTCTTTTTCTCAATAATGTTTTTTTTTATGTGATTGCTTGTTGAATTATATAATTTAAGTTTGTATTCTAAATAATCTCACCTGTGGCGGGGGGGGTGGGACGTAATCTGGCCGCACTATGGGGTGGCATTACTACTCTGCGGCCAGATTGTGTTAGGAAGAATTCCGCCACCGTATTCCTTGCGTGTCGTAAAAGGCGACTAAAAGGCGCGGGGTGAGGGGACTAGGGACCCCTTCCTCTGTTTTTTAGTTCCTAAAAAGAGACAGGCCAGAGAAAGGGATGGGAGATCGAGTTATCTCTGTACCCTGAAGGTTGGGTCTATGAATGTGCGTGGATGTAGTATGATTGAGACTAAAAGGGAGGAGATTGGGAGAATGTTTGTGAGAAGAAAGTTGGATGTGTTAGCTTTGAGTGAAACAAAGATGAAAGGGAAAGGTGAGTCTACATTTGGAAGTGTGAATGGAAGATTGTCAGGTGTTGATAGATGAAGGTAAAGAGAAAGTGTGGCCTTGTTAGTGAGCCCGGAAGTACAGCAGTGTGTGACTGAATGGAAGGAGATGTCATCGAGACTGATGTGGGTGAAAGCGAAATTTGAACGTGAGTTGTGTGAGTGCATATGGGCCTGGTAGTGAAAGGGATGAAGAAGAGAAGGAGTCTTTCTGGAATGATGTTGATGAGTGTTTGCAGAGCTTTGGAGCGAATGTGAATGTGATAATGATGGGGGATCTGAATGCTAGAGTGGGAAATGTAGCAGTTGAAGGTGTAGTTGGTATGCATGGTGTGCCTTGAAGAAATGAAAATGGGGAACGAATGGTAGGTGTGTGTGCTGAGCGAGAGATGGTGATTGAGAATACCTTGTTTGAGGAGAAAGATATTTATAAGTATACATGGGTGAGACAGGAGGGTGGAAGGGTTGTTGACAGAGCATTGATGGACTATGTGCTTGTGTCCAGGAATGTAATAGGAAGATTGTTGGATGTGAGAGTTTTGAGAGGGGAGGGTGGAGGTATGTCTGACCACTACCTGGTGGAGGGAAAGTTGAGAGTAGGTAAGAGATGGGTGAGAGCTAGGAGAGTTAGATGTGGCAGGGAGGCTTTGAAATTGAGTGAGTTGGATAAAAGAGAGAAAATGATAGAGTATCAGGAGAAATTGAGAGATAAGTGGAATGCAGGGAAGGATCAGGAGAGTGGCAGTGTGGAGGAGGAATGGCAGTTGTTTAAGAGTGCTGAGGTGGGGCATGCGGAAGAGGTGTGTGGTGTGAGACGAGTGGGTGGTGGTGTAAGAAAGGGAAGTGAATGGTGGCGCAAGGAAGTAAGTATGGCTGTGGCTGAGAAGAGACATGCATATGAAGTGTGGTTGCAGAGGAAGGATTAGGTGTCATATGAGAGGTATAAGGAAAAGAGGAATAGGGCGAGAAGGGTTGTGCGTGATGCTAAATTGGCAGCAGATGAGAGATGGGGTAGGTGGTTGACTGAGAATTTTCAAGAGAATAAGAAAATGTTTTGGAAGGAGGTGAAAAGGGTGTGAAAGGGAGAGTCTGGGAAGGAGGAGCGAGTAAAAGCAAAGGATGGAAGGATGTTAACTGAGATGGATGCAGTAAGGAAGAGATGGGCGGAGTATTTTGAAAGACTGTTAAATGTTGAGGAGGAAAAGGAGGCTGATATTGTGGCAGATGGAAGGGTGCAAGGAATAGATGTGTTGGGAGAGTTGAATGAATCTTTGATCATGATGGAGAAAGTGCAAGAGGCAGTAAAACAGATGAAAACAGGGAAAGCTGCAGGTATGGATGGGTGTGCTGTGGAATGCCTGAAAGGTGGTGGAGCGACTATTGCTGGTTAGTAAGATTGTTGAATGTGTGCTTTGTGCAAGGTAAGGTGCCAATCGACTGGGCAAGTGCTTGTGTGGTCCCATTGTATAAAGGTAAGGGTGATAAGTGGGGCCCTGTCCAGGGGCGCGCCACTCTGCCCTTCCTCCGGACGGAGGAATCAACCTAGGGCCCACCAGTGGTAACAAAGTGAGTGGACTTTACATATGTGTGTGCTCTTTCGACCCAGATATTTGTGTGCATTAACGTATACCTTACCAGTGATCCCCTACAGTGTATTCTCGAGTTAAGTGACCAGGAACCCAGAGTATAAGATTGGACGAGCCTAATGGCTAAACGTGGCCTGACCTATATCCCGGATAGAGTCCAACGTCTCGAACTGTCTTTGTGACCAGCAGAACATTAATATTGTGTCGGTTGTGCCATTCCCTTGTTATTGACACTCTCCCTCCTCAACCCACAGGCACACGAGTGAAACACCTTAGTGACCAACAGAAGGAGTACATGTTATTTCCATCGTGCCTCCCCTTTGTGCATTCAATCTCCACCCACCCCCGTGTCCAGGCACGTTAGTCAGGGTATACCAGAATATCGCAGTCCCCCCTGCCAGTGATCACTACGGGCAACTCTACCTGAGATAGACTTCCGGCCAACAGGTGTCTGTGACACAGGTGTTAACGTAACTCATATACAGTGCCGTCCAGTGCTATACGGGTTTGGGAAATTATAGTAAATTCATTCCTGTGTCATGAATTATAAGTGTATTTATGTGCCATAAGTGTTGGGTAAATAGTACCATACTTCTACCAGTGGGTATAGTGACAGATTCCATTTGTGTTAAGAGTTAACCTATCCCCGACCAACCCAGTTGTAATATATTTGTGATGTACTATTGTCCTTGGGAAGATATCTGGAATACATGTGTGTAATACTTACTGCCTTGTTTTTGTGTTCAGTCCTACTCTTTAGAGTTACCTCCCGGTCTAGAATAGGGACCCGCTGTAGCCTGCGTATCTGAGGGCGAGAAACCGACCCACAAATACGTAGCATAACAGTAACAATATGATAACCTTCTTATGCTATGCTAGGCTTGCTAGCCTAACCATCTTACACAAATAATAAGCTATACTAGGCAAACCATGTCACCTTCTTATGCTATGTTAGCCTAACCATAACACAATAACCATCTTAGGCTAACCATGTTACTACTGATCGTCTAATGCTTGGTTCGACTGACGGTCTTACAAACTAATTATCTAATACTATATATCGATCTTGCACATCAACCATATCACACACTAAACAGATTTACTGTGTACCTCTAATTAGTAGCACATCTACTCTTATCATCGCAATATAATTTAACTAGTACGTTTATGATTTACCTAGCTTTCGCTGATGGGAGCATATTATTATTGGAAACTGAGGTAGTCTACGAGTCACAGTTCAAACCGAGTGATTAGGCTACATAATGTAAGCCACATTTTCAGTTCATGCGGGATATTGCATGTTTGGATAATTTGGAGGGTAAAGTTAAAGGAAGCTTCCCATGAAAAAATCGTAAAAAATCATGATTTTCTGGGAACAAAATTTCTCTGATACTATCGGTCATCAGCTATCTTGCTGCCAAAAATTAAGGCTGCATCTCCATTTTTACTACGTAAAAAAGAAAAAAGAAAAAATATCGTGCTGCTCTCGGGTGTCTGCCGTTTCCTTTCCTCCATCCTTCTTTCCTTCCATCCTCTTCTATCTGTCTTTCCTTCATTCTTTCCTCGTCCTTCTGCCTACGGGTGACTTTACACTCCCTCTTCTGTCTTTCTTTCCTTCATTCTTTCCTCTTCCTTCTGCCTGTGGGTGACTCTGCACTGAGTGACAAGCCAAATGGTTTCCTGTACACCAGCTGGGAGACCATTCACTATGCTGGGTGGTAACATTATAACCAAATTATGGCATCTGGTGGTTTAGTGGGTAATTAAAGCACTCCAATCGGATTGAGCCTGTGTAGTGTGTATCCAAAGGGTGGTTGGGGTTTATTACTCACGTCATGCCACTCAGAGATGACTGAGGCTGGTCACTGTCATCTTAAATGTCAGGATCAACTTGCCTAGCCCCGGGCTCCTACACTCCTCATGGGGCGACACAGGGTTGGATGATATATAGATAGATAATGTGTATATAATCTCTGAGACGACAGACAATTTAAAAGTTACTCTTTACTTTCACTACTTGAGTACTTCATGAACAATGTACTTTTTTACTTTTACTTGAGTACATTTAACTTTGGTTACCTCTACTTGTACTTTGAGTAATATTTTGTCAGTGTAACAATACTTTTACTTAAGTATCAAAGAAGGGTACTTTTTACAACTCTGTGAATAGTATGCAAGAAGATGTTGGAACAGATGGCAAGCAGTGTAGTAGGAATGGGGATTTTGGCAAGAAATGCAGCTGTACAGCAGAAGACCTGAAAAGGATGGAGGTGGAGGATGCTGATTTATAACCAGTGCTAAGGTGGATGCCGTGGAGTACAGTGCGACCATCGTGGGAAGAATTTTCCAGGTTAAGCACTGCGACCACGAGCTACTGGAGTCAGTGGGACCTTCTTAGTTTAAACAATGGACCACTGGAGCGTCAGTGGGAGACACTCAATAGCCTCAGCAAGTACTGGCAACTGGTGGTTCCGAAGAAAATGAGGTCTGGGTTCTTGGATGAGTCTCATAACCAGATCACTAGTGGGCACCTGGGAGTGAAGAAAACTCTAAGATGGCTGCAACAGAGGTTCTACTGGATTGACATGCATCAGGATGTTGAAGAGTGGTGTCAGGCCTGTGATGTGTGTTGTGCCAAGAAGGGACCCAAGAAACTTGGTTGTGCTCCTCTTCAGCTGTACCAAGTGGGTGCACCGATGGACAGAGTTACAGTGGACATTGCTGGACCTCTGCCACTCACTAAAAGATGAAATCGGTATGCTGTGGATTTGCCTAATCCGCGGCAATTAGAGACTGGTACCTACCTGCGGTTTACGAAATACGCGATTTACAAAGTTAAGAACCAATGGGGAAAAAAGATATTTAGTCTGGACCCACATGGAACTCCCCTACAGCACCCTACCTACAGCTAACTAGCCAACAGCAAACACAAACAGACAATCTTAGAAATATTCAATGCATGTATTTAATGGAAATAAACAATAATTGAGTGGAAATAAACAATAATTAAGGGGCCTCACCTGACTCTGACGGACAAAAATACTGAAGTGGATGGGGTGGGTAGGGGCTGCGGATAACTTAGCACCTCTCAGCATGGGGTGGGAGTGGTGTAGCCTCGTGCTGTTGTTGCCTTTCCTCTGTTGTTGTCTTTGAGGGTTGGGGCCATCCAAAATAGAGCCCAGGGAGAGGTAACCTTGAAAAAAAAAAAAAAAAAAAAAAGGCCAGGTAGCGCTCAGAACTCATGGGGGAACACATGTAGTTGGCGGTTGATGGGAGAGGAGATAAAAAAAACATGGAAGCTGACGTGTGCACACTTGCCACCAGGGTCAGGCTGTGATTGGCTATTGGGTCTAAGTTGTCTGTGATTGGCTAGCAGCTGCAGAATACATCATGGGTGCCCGGAAATGAGCCACTTTGGAACCTAGGAACCGCGCTTTTTGAGTTTTTTCCGCGGAATAAAAAAAAGGGGGGGGACTGGTTGGGCAAAGTATTTCAGATTACAAATCTGCAGCTTACAGATACACATATTAAGCAAATCCACTGTCTATGTGTCGTCATGGACTGCTTCACAAAGTGGCCAGAAGCCTATGCTATCCCCAATCAAGAGGCTGCGACTGTTGCTCAGGTGTTGGTTGACCAATTTTTCTGTTGTTTTGGGTTGCCACAAGAACTACATTCAGGCCAGGGTAGGGTCTGCTGTGTTCCATGAGTGCTGCAATTCATTGGGTATCAAGAAGACTAGGGTGACCCCACTAAGGCCACAGTCGGATGGGATGGTGGAGAAATTCAGTTGGACCCTAGGACAAGAACTGACCAAGCACTGCATAGATGGACAAATGGGATGGGACCAGAAATTACCTGTGTTGTCAATGCCATATTGGTCTGCATTCCATGAGTCTACCGGCTACACCCCTGCAAAACTGATATGTTGGGCTACGAGTTACACTTACCCGTTGACTTGTTAATGGGAAGACCACCTGGTGAAGAGCTGCCTACAGACACCTTCAGGAAAGGCTGGCTGAGGTACATCAGCAAGTGTGAGGAGCCCTTAAGTTTTTAGGAGAGGTGATGTAGTGCAAGTATGATGTCAAGGCAAGTGAGATGTGCTTCAAGGCCTGTGAGCAAGTTTGGGCATACAATCCTCTGTGAAAGAAGGGACAGTCACTGAAGCTGCAGAGTCCATGGGACGGACCTTACACTGTGCTGGACCACCTATCAGACGTAACGTATCGGATTCGGGGAGGCAGGAAGTCTCGCCCGAAGGTGGTACACGTGAACCGTCTGTGGTAGTACCATGGGCCAGGGCTGTACAGCTGGGACGTCTCCGAGGAATCGTGCTCTCCCGCAACCGAAGATGTTGAGGAGGACCAAGGAGCTGAAGTGCAAGAGGATGGTGACACTTTCCTGAGGAAAGTGAATCAGGAAGAGGACCAAGACCTTCCAGGAGGAGTGGACTGTGTGAAGGAGCTAGGATGTCATCAGAAGCAGCATAGAAGACCTGATAAGTTGAAGGATTATTTTATGTATAGTTAGATGTTTCATTAACATTAAGGTTTATGTATATATTTTGTAGTTTTGTCGGGACGTCAAAGGGTTATGTTGTTTTGCCGTTGCGTGTCAGAGTTGCAAGTTAGCCTGCTATGTGAGTGTAGTTATTTCGTAGGATAGGCATTAATTTGTATGCTCTTTTTCTCAATAATGTTTTATTTATGTGATTGCTTGTTAAATTATGTAATTTAAGTTTGAATGCCAAGTAATTTACAGTGTTATGTAATGTAAGAAAACTCTGGCATGTTTTGATGTCTCCTACAATTGGTAACTGAAATACCAACCCCAAAAGGAGACCACAGGGAGACACACGGAGATGATGAAAGACCCACCCCAAGGAGGAACCACAGGGAGGTGCATACAGAGCCCGAATAAGATGGGCTTATGCCCCTTGCCATCATGTGCCCCTCTTCCCCTCAACAGACTCCGCGGGAGNTACACAGTCCCGCTGCCCTACTCTCGGGCCAGACCAGCACTCACCAGGATCGGGGTGGGACTTGTTACTTAACAGTCCCAGGTAGAACGGCGGTGACGGCCACCATCCGTGTTGGGGAGAGAATGGCCACCGTACGTCTCTCACCTACCACCCCCTGCAGAACCGCGGTGACGGCCACCATCCACACAAGGGAGGGAATGGCCACCATACGTCCCTCATCTGCAGACTCCACTGGAGCAGGACCACGGCGATGGCCACCGTCCAAGCCGGGGAGGAAGAGGCCACCATCCTTTCCTCCCCTGCTGTGCCCACCGGCACAAGCAGAACCACAGTGAGGGCCTCCGTTTGCGCCAGGGAGGGAATGGCCACTGTGCATCCCTCATCTGCAGCCACTGTTGGGAGCAGGACCGCGGCAACGGCCACCCTCCGTGCCGGGGACGGAACGGCCACTGTACATCCATCACCGACCATCCCAGGGCAAGGCAGAACCAAGGTGATAGCCACCATTTGCGCCAGGGAGGAAGAGCCCACCGTCCTTTCCTCATCTGCTGTGCCCACAGGCACAAGCAGAACCGCGGTGATGGCCACCATCCGTACCAGGGAGGGAACAGCTACCATCCGCACCAAGGAAGGAATGGCCACCGTATGTCCTCATCTGCAGCCACTGTTGGAAGCAGGACCGTGACAACAGCCACCGTACGTCCCTCACCTGCTATCCCTTGCTTGCCTCACTCTTCCAGAGGCCGAGTGGGACACCCCTTTCTCTCTCCCTACAGAGCTGAAGAGCCAGTGGAGGCGCAGCTGGAGAGAATCTGGAGCAGCCCCATGGTGAGCCTGGGGATTTGCTCACTGCAGCCAACACCCCCATGTCGCCCCTCGCTGTCGGACTCCCGGAGGAAGAGACGCTGCAGGCAGCCCCGAGAGAAGCCGCAGCCCCCAGCCACCCAGGGGTGGACCAGAACTCCAGGATGAGACCTTTCCAGCCCCATTGCTGAGCAGTCCTCCCCCAGGAACAGGCACAGGGAAGCACACCTGCTCTCCCCGTTCGGCCCCAGTCCTGAGGGCCGATCCACTCATCGAGGAACCACCAGGAAAAAGCTTTCCTCTACACCACCCAGCAGCCCATCTTTGACGACCTGGCCCCTGATAGTAGTCCAGTGCCTCCTGTGGGAGAGCATGTCTGACGGGACTCCTGCTACGCCTGGATGACACCTGCAGCTGCCCAGTCACTGGTAGCCCTGCCCGAATCCCCTGTGTATCAGACAGTGTGTTTAATCTGTATATTGTATGGTGTTTGACACTAACTCTTTATGGTAATACACGTGTAAGGTTGGTCAGCCCGAGATTTTATGCTCTGTTCCTTTAGTTGCATGCTCTAGACCCGGTCTTGAAGGGAACCCCAGTCCCAGTGCTCATGTACAGAGAACAAGGAGTTAAGCTCTGAACACGTAGCACAACACTGGTGGCTAGCGGTGGTTCTTGATCCGGTCAGAGAGCAACAGGAACAAGGGAAATTGTGGCCGAACCAGATGTATGATTGCCAAAGTACGACCCCGAACAATGCAACGTAATCATATACATGTGCATGATCAATCCACTAGTGGACATTGGATTTGACCACGACAAGGAAAAAATAGCAGTTACTCTAACATGCCTGGGGCACTTTGGAGCTGCAGATTGGGAGGCCCTCAGGCAGTACTTCTTTGATTTTCCATGGAATGATTATTGCTTCCATGGCCGGGAGCCATCTGAGTGTGCCTTGCGCATTACGGAGGTTATTCTCTCAGGCATGGAAGCATACATTCCTTTCTCATATCCTCTGACTAATGCAAGAAAGCCTTGGTTTAATCACGCTTGTTCTAATGCTGTCCGCAACAAGGAGAGGGCCTATAAGAGGTACCGGAGCCAACCCACCCCTGAATCACACCTTTTATATATTTCTGCCCGGAATCGTGCTAAGTCTGTTCTTCGCTCTGCTAAAAACAATTTCATCCGTGCTAAATGTTCCCAACTCTCCAACTCGAA
>JAGKTI010002374.1:37383-66997 GCA_018397915.1 Birgus latro
TACTGTATATATATATATATATATATATACAGTAAACCCTTGATAAGCCGAACTATATGGGGCTCTACCCTGGTTCGAATTACCGAATTTTCCGGCTTACCGAATTTTCACCCCCCAAAATTGCTAAATTACCGAATTATCACCCCCCAAAATTGCTAAGACAATACCTATTACTTGTCCTTTCAACACTAAATTAAAGAAGCATATATAAATAAATTAGTTATGACAAAAAACAATATAGTGCATTTAATATACATTTAACCCCTTCAGTGCTGGGTGTATTTTCATTTTGTTCTTGCTGCCACCAGACAATTTTAGTCAGTGTAGGTTGGATCTGTGGAAGTGCGTGGGGTTGGTACAGCCTTCGTTAGCCCCTTCAGTATGTGAGTCCAGTCCTGAGTGCCATAAAATCGGCTGGAGGAAGCGTAAATAAAGTAGAAATAGACGTCACAGTACTGAAGTGGTTAATTGGTAGAAAATCATTCACAGAGGCAGTACCGACTGTCGGTAACATGTGTTGGAGATGGATTTTCAGCCCCCCAAACTGCAATAACAATACTTATTACTTGTCTTCTTAACACTAAAGTAAAGGAGCATATACAGTGTATAAATTAATAAAGAAAGACAAAAAAGAAATAATTCAGTGCACATAATTTGCCTTTCGTCAGAGGCAGAAGATCGTCGGCAGTTTGTTTTGTTTGGAGACGGAGGTGGTGGAGTTCACACTTGAACGTAAATTCTAAAAAGTACCCAGTATTTATTTCACTCTATAGTAAGAACTAAACTTAAATGTAATCACTGTAATAGACTGCAGTGTAACACCTTTCGTTAGAAGCAGTAGATTCTTTGGCAGTTTGTTTTGTTTTGGAGACAGAGGTGGTTTAACTCACACTTGAACGTAAATTCTAAAAATTACCCAGTATTTATTTCACTCAATATTAAGAACTAAACTTAAATGTAATCACTATAATAGACTGCAGTGTAACACCTTTCGTTAGAAGCAGTAGATTCTTTGGCAGTTTGTTTTGTTTTGGAGACAGAGGTGGTGGAGGTGGTTGAGTTTATACTGTAACGTAAATTCTAAACAGTACCCAGTATTTATTTCACTCTATATTAAGAACTAAACTTAAATGTAATCACTGTAATAGACTGCAATGTAACACCTTTCGTTAGAAGCAGTAGATTCTTCGAAGTTCGGCAGTTTGTTTTGTTTTGGAGACGGAGTTGGTGAAGGTGGGTTAGTTCATACTTTAATGTAAATTCTAAACAATACCCAGTATTTATTTCACACTATATTAGAAACTAAACTTAAATGTATCACTGTAATAGACTGCAATCTAACACTTTCAGTAATGATAGTACTGAACTTTAATCATGATCACTACACTGTCACACATGCACATTTTTTTTTTTTAGCTTCATTCCTTTACGACTAGAGGTGCTAGTATCACTTCTTTTAAGCTGTGAACCTTCCATGGCAAGGCAGAAGGCAAAAGGAGAGCACTGTTCAGCACTAAATGACAGTAACAATGGCGCAACTACCGTCTCCAAAAGCAAGCAGCAGACTGGCGCCAAGAGTCCGCTTGGCGCCATTTCTCCCCCTACTTTCGCATTTCGGCCTACTTTCATACGTGGTCTCGGCCTGAGTTCGGCTAACTGAAGATTCCGGCTTCTAAAAGTTCGGCTTATCAAGGGTTTACTGTATATATATATATTAGTTGGTTTGTTTACAGAGTGTACTTTTATTACATTTCTGTACAATGTCATGTGGTATTGTCTCATTAAACTTTTACGGGATTATGGCGTCTGGCAGTGCATAGATAGATAGATAGGTTATTGAGTGTTCTTTATAGTGTATTTACTAAGAGAATATCAAAGCTTTTTGAACTCACTGAGGTTGCAAATTAGTAGAAAGGAGAGAAAATGTAAACATTTTCTTTGAAATGTCTACTAGCCACTACAGTGCTGTACTTGGCTTGCCTGTATTGCAGCTTGTTGATCACAAAAAGGGTCAGTGCTATGGAAATCCATGTTCTGGAAGACACAGAGCCCATAAGATAAACTTTATGGTCATCATCCTCCTAAGAGCCCCCATAATGATCCCTAAGCCTGTCTTAACCACCTCAAATTGGCCTTAAATTAATATATCATTAAACGTGCAGTGTATTGTAAGTAACCTGATGTGTGGAGGTAGATCACAGTATCATCCAGACCACATTATAACTGAGACTGCCAGACCACACCAGTATGGTACTCACATCACATCTTAAAAAAAAAAAAAAAAAAAAAAAAAAAAACATCTTACCATGCCGTCACCTACATCGCACCATCATCCCACATCAGTGATGCTTTGAGCAGTCATGTGGCCTGCGCTGAGAAATATACTGCTTATTCATGCAGTGCATGGTTAGGCTTGGTTCCCACTTTGCCTATATTATGGTGACATTTAGAAACTGACTGACAGCCTAACCTCTTATAGCCAGTCTGCATTATGCGTGAGCCTTCTGTTGTCGTCCTGTATATAGTATTGTTTAGCGTATACAGTAGTATTATGGTACAATATTTTTCATTTGTGCTGTCATGGAAGTGATCATTCAGGTGATTGGTACAGTTACTGTGCTTTTTGAGTATTTTAGTACTGTATACATTAAAACAACATTCTGTTGTTGTTTTTTCATTATTAACTTAAGGGATGAAAATGTATATGCACATTTTTACCAAATTGGGAGATAACTTCACAATGATGGGCACAGTGCCCAGTGACCCTGTGCATTCTTGCAAAAGCTTCTACACTGGGGAATCATTTTCCTTGAAGTTTTTAGTGTGCATTTCAACTTCCCAGCCTGACTTTGACTAGCCTTGCTTGAAGCACTAACCATCAAACTGTAATGGCAACTGGGAGTTTCTTGTCAAGTGTCCTGTAATGTGTTAATGTTGCTTATGTTAATATATCACACTGTATACCATATGTAGACCAGCACTTTATTTATTTTTTCCCTCTAAGAAAGAAGGAACCACAGGCCAGAAACCCACAAGATTGTTCCCTCCAAGAAAAATAAAAATACAATATACAGCCAAATTCAAGATCATTAATTTTGAGATGCCTGAACACGCTGTGTATGAAAGACTGGAGGTCATAGGCATTAGGGAATACAGACAGAGAAAGACAGTTCCAGAGTTGACCTGTTGAATACATGAAGGACTGGGATTAACAGTTAACTCTTTGTTTGTTTGTTTGTTTTTGAAGGCTCCAACATCCATGCATGCGTCAGCCTTGGTCACCTAATGGTGGTTTTCCGTGTTGCTCGATCTCTGGCAGCTTCCCTATTAAGTCCCTTATCCCTGAGGTCACGCTCAATAACCTCGTCCCGGGTCTTTTTCGGTCTACCTCTCACAGCCCTACCCCTAACATTAACACTTTTCACTTTCTGAACCCAATTATCATCCCACATCCTCTTCATATGCCCAAACCATCTCAATCTACCTCTCACCACAACACCAATACACTCCAGTCCCATCTTACTCCTCAACTATTCCATCGTAAACCTCACACTGAGGTATGCACTGCACATCCACCTAGTTATTGTCATTTCTGTACGTGTATGCCCGCAAATATCCTCTTCCTTTACTGCCCAAGTTTCACAACCATGCAGCATTTCATTCCTAACATATGCAGCATAAAAAGATCCCTTAGCATGGAGGGAGAGCCCTCTCATTGTAAGGAGAGACAACAGCTCCCTGAACTATTTCCAACCACTCCTCACTCTAGCCACAAAGCTATCTCCAGCTCCAAAAACTTCCACACACTCAAGAGACTCACCAGCAAGATCAGTCCTTTCACACCTGACAATCTCCACCTGTTCTCCCCGACACACTGCACACGTGAAATCAGCATTATCGCACAGTCTACCTCTAATACTGTACCACTTCACCTCTAATGCACCCAGTTATCACAGACACTACACAAGATGGAATTACTTCCCACACCCTTGTGGCAAGTTGCACAGGACCACTTTCCCTCTTCTTTGACATTACTGCCACCAGCCCTTGGTACCATCACGTTTGTTTAATCAGCATTTACTCGTAAGCCCTTGTGCCCCTTACAATCTCCATTTCTTAAATCTTTCCTCTACCTCCCTCTCATTTTCTGCAGTTAACACCAAATCATCAGCATACAACATCTCCCACAGGAGTCCATTTCTGAGGTCACTTGAGAGGGCTTCAAGTACTCTTTGCATGGATAAAATGTGAAAACTGTCCTTTTTTTGTCATAGGTACCAGTTCTGTCAGAGACAATAGTTTGCTACCAAATTATTCTTCTGCATCTTTTTCGTACATGGAGAATGTCCATTACTGTACTTTCTTGCCAAATGCATCATATCAAAGAAAATCACATTGGGATGAGAAACATACTAACCTTCTCTCAGCTTCAGTATTATCCAGCAGAGGACAGCAGTAGGTAGAATAGAAGAGAAACTTTTGCCCCTGACTCTATCATGTAAGCTCTGCGATCTATGGGCAAGCAAGGGATGTGTTCCCAAAGGGCACAATATTTTCCTTAACTGATAGCTACAGTACAGTAGTTTCATTTAGGGGAAACTGGCAAAACGGTTTTATATGTAGCAATGAAACTTGTAACGGGGAATATTTTGTGTACTACTGTTGACTTTTAATAACAAATGTATAATGAGGCATACATTGCAGAAAAAGGTACAGTACGGTATATGATTGAGGAAGAGGTCAACTCCCTCTTACCCTCCCCTTGGGCCATTTTCTCATTGGCTTGGAGGCTGTCTGGTACCTCTTTCTTGCCGGATTATTTTTGTATGTATATAGCACGTTTATATTCTCTTGTATCTGGGTTAGTTATGCGCTCCACTGTACATCAGGGCAATAGGAGACCTCAGTGACCCTGGGAATAGTTGGGTGTAGTATGCAAAGAAAAAAAAAAAAAAATGCTGACATGTTAGCAAGCCTCTTTCCTAGAAAATACAGTCTCCTGTATTTTGTTTTAACTCCTTGGGCTAACACTATGAAGAGGGAGAACTGAATACTAATTATAGCAGGTTACCCTTACAAAGAGGTCATTACATAAATCCTCACCCAACCGCTTCATTTTTATTTATCATGTGTGTGTGTTTTTTTTTAAGCTATCTAATGAAGAGAATTCAATAGAGGGTAAACTCTGGTCACCATATAAAACATACTCCACTTTTTTTTTTTTTTAACATTATGGTACAGTAAAGTAGCAAATTAGTTATAAGTAACAGTGGAGTCAGCAGGCAGTCTTTTTGTAACTAACTCTAATTTTAATAGCAAAAAAAGAATGTAAGAACAGGGAACTTAAAATTATGACTTGTCTAAAAGCCTCCAATCAACAGCTGATTGCATCATTGCCATACAAGTTCCTCATTACTGAATTGATTGTTGGTAAATGCACAGCATCTACATTTTTGCAGTACTTAGCACTTCGAGTAAGTGAAGGGAAACTTACTGATTAAATCAAATCAAACCTAACCTAATCCAACCTAGCCTAACTTGCGTTTGACAGTCAGCTTTCATAGTTGAAAATCTGTGTTAAAACATTAGATACGGCCAGCTACTGATAGACATTGACGAAATATTTAGGCATTGTAAATCCTCATTTGTAGCTTTCAGAGATAAGTTTATAAAAATCCCCAGTAGCTGTGGTAATCCAGGAAGAATAACAAGTAACCTGTGAAAGACTCATTTCGATAGAAAATATGGAAAGGCCATGCCCATTTGACAAAGAAATAATCAAAACACAAGTACTCTTAGATTGCTTTATTAATGGAATGTGTTATTGTTTGTATTAGTACTTTTTCTTTCACACATACACACAAGAATGAACAAAAGAATGAGCAGACAAGATCATCTGTTTGGTGGTGGCTTCTCTTCTATATCAGTCACCTCACCAAACTGCACCCCACCACCCTTGTGAGCAGGATGCATAGGTGGGGGGTAGACTCACTCCCACTTAACCTTGGCTTGCTCACTAGCAACCAGATGCTCACTGTTTAAAGGGGAGCTGTTGTATAGATAATTTTATGTATTATATGATGAATGAATAATTATCATACCACTGTATCATTTGGTCACAGCCCGGACATGCCAAAAATTGGATGTTCCAATCACGGATAGTCGAGCTTTCACTGTACCGTATATATAAAATTGTGTGTGTGTTGTGTAACTAAACATGTGGATATTTTTATTGTCAGTGAATAGAGTGAAATTGAATATGAATTATATCGACTGGAATATATCACACGATAGCTGTTCAGAATCTTAGGTATAGTACCATATTTAGTATGTAGATTCTTTGTACACGGAGATACTTGTAAATAAATTGATCTTTAGGGAAGGTGAAGTTTTTAATTTGATGTAAATATTGTTAGATGGATTATTTTTTTTTTTTTTACAAGGTAGTAATTATTTATTGAGTGATTTTGTAATCATATTTAATGATTTTGCATAGTCATATTGTACCAGTACTTATTGTAGCTTATTGTTTAGTACATACTTAGTACATTATTGGTGGCATTTTTTAAGTAGGCCTACATTAATTTCATTGTAGTTGATTAAACAGTACTGATACCTGTATTTATGGCTTATCAGTAGGCAGAATGTTCTTTAAGAGAGAGAGAGAGAGAGGGATCAGTGACCACTGTAGAAGTACATTAATGCAGTAGTGGACTAAGGCATTAAACCAGCCTGGGCATTTTTTTGTCACTACAGTCAGCTTTTTTCAAATGGTTTAAGACAGAGTGGAAGTGAGCTATTAGGTAATGAGAGGTGAGTCCGTGAGTGAAAGTAAGCAAATGGGTAATGGGTGAGGGAATGAAGAGTGAGTGAATGGGTGAGTGTGAGAGTGAACGAAAGGGTAAGGGGTGGCTGATATTAATGATGAGTGAGAGACTGAGTGAGGTAAATGGGAAAGGAGGGAAGAGTAAAGTGATTGAGGGGAGAAGTGAATGAGTGGAGAGAGTGTTTGGGTGAGAGGGAAGAGGAAATGGATATACAGTGTGGTGGGAGAGGGGTTAAGTAAGGGTGGAGTGATATGGAGAGTCAGAATGAATAGAATGAGTGAGGAGGGAAGGAGTGGAAGTGGGGTTGGGGCAAAGTCATTTAGCAAGTTTTAATGCGGGAAAGGGAGAGCAGCAATGGGTGAGAGAATGAAAGGGAGAGAAAGTGATTGGGGAGGGAAGGAGTGGAATGTTAAGTGGAGCTTGGCCTGTGTGTAAGACGATGAGAATAATAAGAGAAAAATAAAAAGGGTGAGAATGACAGCAGGAAATGTGGTTCTACTGTGTACCGTTGATTGGCAAGAAATTGGAGAGAAGTTAGGGAGGGAAGATGTAGTTCAAAGACAGTTGAGAGGGATTGAAGGAGGAGTTGAGGACAAAGGAAAGGAGAGATTGTGGGTAAGAAATCAGGAAGAGATAACATAAGGAAAGGGAAAGGAAAAAGAGGAAAGGAAGCGCTAAAGAGAATAAAATGTTGCACGGATAAAGAGAGGAAAAGAGGTGAATGGCTGAGAGGAGGGATCCGGTTGGTGAAGGAAAGGACAGTAAAAGAAGGAGAGGGGTGATAGGGTAAGAAGGTGAGGGAAGAAAAGTAGGTAATGACAGGCAAAATGTGGGAGATGAAGATGTAATAGAAGGAAGATAGGTGTAGGATATGAGAATGAATTTGATGACCTGAGAGGAAAGGGGAAGTAGTGAGATACGTGACAGAGAGAATACAAGGTGAGGGAAAGGGAGTAGGGGATTGGTCGGTTGTGAACAATAGTTGTTCACCACCTGAATTTATTGCAGTGAGACAAGGGAGGGGATAGAAGAAAGAGACAGGAGGTAGGAGGGGGAGAGCTAACAGAAAATGATGTGAATATTGCGGGAGAAAGAGAGAAGACGTAAAGGAAAGGGAGACGGGCTGAGAAGGAGAAATGTGAAGTTCGAAAGGAATACCCAAGTATTTTACTGTACCCTGTCTGTGGACTGTGTTCGATTTGCCGATCTGGATATTTTTTTTCTCACTTGTTCTTTGGGTGTAACTAACTTGGTACTTTTTTATATAAGTTTTTTATCTTAGCAAATTTCTGTATTCTAAAATTAATTTGGCATCGTTTGACACAGTGCAGTGTGGCCAATTATTATCTTTCTTCGTCATGCTGGGTATCATCATCGCGATACACTTCCACTCACTCCATTTCCATGTATTCTATCCTTACTTACTTATCCATTCTACTGGCATGAGCTAAAGTCAGGTTTCACAGTTGAGAGAGAGAGAGAGAGAGAGAGAGGTTCAAAGGTCAGTGGCAAGTAATTCTACAGGAAATAAAAAAAACACATGTAACTACACATCACTGGATACCGGCCCCCTGGAGCACCAGCCCACCAGGCATTGCCCATATGCCTGAATGGCCGGTCCACCACTGTGGTAATGGTACTTAATTTTAAAAAGAAAGTAGAACTGTGCCAGTGGCTGAGTGACATTGGAATAAGTCCTTTGCAGTGTTTAAAACTGGTGGTGGATGCAGTTTACTTAGGTTTTTACTCTATTGTCTTTTCTCACATATGCATTCATCCATATATTCCACATATAAGAATAAGAGCTTGTGAATTTTAAAGATACCTGTGCAACTTACTTGCATAACTAATCATTCTAAATGGGACGTCTTTTGATGATTTTTTTTTTTTTTAATGAATGAGTGTTGAGTACTATAGTTAATGCTCTGTATGTATGATTACTGTGTCATGAAAATTCTTTTCACTTTACTATGCTACTGAAATTCTTTTCAGCTTTGTAATTGATTAATGAAATTTACAAGTTACAATCATTGATGGATTACTTCAGAAACAAAGTTGTTACAGTTGGTAAATGTTGGTAACCATCATCTATTCATTTGAAGTAGTGTTGCCTACTTCTTTTGTCTTCTTTTTCAATCATTTTCTTTGTCTGCTCACCTCTCTTCCCACTTTCTCCCATCATTCCTATTACTTTTATTACTCTTCAGCAGGTGGCTCTACACTGCACTAATGATAACACTGGGTGGTAACCTTACAACCAGATTACAGGCTTATGTGGAGCTTGCTATGGTGCCCCTGGATGAAAGACATAAGCGGCATCCATCTGGGAACCAAACTTCCACACTCCTCCCCATTCCTCACTGTGGTGAGGTGCTGTCTGTTGCAGGGTAGCATCAGTTCACAGCACACTCTGACTGCTTGCCTGTGGTTGGTGGGTCTGCTTGGCCAGACACACCAGGTTTACTCAGAAACAGTAGTAACTGTTGAATTACCAATGGGGCTTTATGTTAACTCCTTCCCTAAATGTTGTTCGTTTGATGGCATCAGAACAAAGTAAAATAGATGTCATTACAGCAAAGATGTTCATGATGACTAGGTTACTTCTTCACTCTGTGGAATCCCCCCCCCAAAAAAAAAAAAAAAAAAATAAAGGGTTAAGAAAATGGTATGATAGAAGCAGTAATGAAATATATTTTAAATACATTGGTAGTTAATAGTGAAGGGGTTGATGGTAATGGTTGCTATGGTGCTTTGTGGTTTTCTCATTGTTTACCATACTGTACGGCAATAACCTTCTTTACAGTAACTGCCTGGCCTGGTGTTTTGATTGTCCCAGTTGAGTGATGGCCTTGTATAAGTTTAAGTCTCAAGGGGTAACTGGAAGTTTTTGGTCATGTAAGGCCATCAAGGGAAATTGGCTATTTATCTACCCATAAATGTACTGGACAATTGTAATCAAGCCTCAGGTCCTTACACCTCAAAAGGAGTAATATGGGATTGACTTGTAGTATAAATTATGGATAAATGTTAGAGAAGTACAGTTTTAAATGATGCTATAGTTGGACAAAGTGTCTTTGCTTCATTTACATCAGATACTTTCTGCCATTACTCATTGTTTGTTGTATTTCATGTGAATTATTTCAGTGTATATCATATTATTTAATAAAACTTAAAAAGTTGATCTCTATATGTTCTCTCACTGTGCCTGTACACAATTGAATTTTTATTTGGAAATCAAGATGGTTGACTACATATAAGTAACAGACAATTCTGTTTCCTTCATTAAAAACATTTAATAAATCTGTGACTTTAGGTTCTTTATAGTAAATGCTCAACAGCACTAAAGTTGATCAAGTCTATGCATGCTGTACTACATTGTACAGTATTTACTGCTGATTGGAAAGAATGCCTGTCAGTTGTAGTGTTGTACAGAATGTCATTTCTTCAGAATAGGAGCACAAACCTCATAATGTACGGCAAGCCCTCCTTATAACAGACCGAGTAACCAAATTTTGGCTTTAATAAATTTTTAAAGCCACCTAAACAAGTCTCCTCCTAGACTGAACAAAATTTGCCTTATTAGAAGGATGCAATTGCTTAACCAGTCATGGACTAAAGGTTTTTGTTGTGTTACTGTATTATGAGTTTTTACTGATGTAAAATTTTAAACTGATAAAAACACAGGGCGACATGGAGGCGATTTGCTTGTAGCTTCCCCTTACAAGATTGAGGCATCTGGCAATAGATAGATGTTCACTATATACTTGTCCAGTTCAGCAGTTACATTACAGTATCCTCATTGTTACCTAATGTCATCATCATTCATTCATCATCTAATCCTGTGTTGCCCCTTGAGAAGCATAGGAGCCCGGAGCAAGGAAAGGTGGTCCTGACATTTCAGATGAGAGAGACCTGCCTCACTCATCCCTGAGTGGCATTATGTGAGTAATAAACCCCATCACCTCTTGGATATAAACCTGCACAGGCTCAGTCCAATTGGAGTGCCTTAATTACCCACTAAACCCCAGGTCACCCCCAATACCAAGCCCATTGTTGTCGTGGGGGGGCTCTGGGGTCTGGGGCTGGGGCCTGACGGTGGGGGTGGTGTCACTCTTTGCCGCTTCCCCTGGCCTTGGGTCCCGGCCCTTGACCCAACAAATTTTGCTTGGTCCTTTTTCTTCTCTTTCTTCTATCTTTGTTTTTCTTCTCATCTTCCTAAGGTGTGAGAGCCATGCCGATGAGATGCAGGGCTGTCTCTTTTATGTCAGTCATGAACGGCCTCGGGGAACCATGGGTACAACAGCCCTTTGTATCTTTTGCCCTTGCTTCTGATTTGGGCTCTCAGGAGTGGACCAGTTTCTTTCCCGATTTTACAATTCGGCTCACCATGGCCAACAATGAAATCGTTGATCTAAATTTAAGAGCAACGGGAGATGCTCCTCTTAAACCTTCTCCCACTCAGGCGGATCCCCCCTCCTCTACTTTTCTGCCCCCTTCCTCCTCTTCCTGTCCTTCTGTTTCTTCTTCTTCTGCCCCCTCCCTCAAGGGGCATATCATACCTCCTGGCTCCCAACAAGAGTCTTCATCCTGACCCATCACCTCTGCCAACCTCACGCACCTCGTGTACGGTTTCTATTTCCGCTCCCACTGCTTTGATGGTCGTCACATGGGAGCCTTATACTTCCTTGGCTCCGAACTCGACCCTCTCGGCCCCTGCTACGTTCACCACTACTCACACTTCCCGACCACGTCCATCTGTGATGCCGTTCTCCTCATTCCAGACATGTGGCTGCCCATATCTTGCCCCCCTGGCTAGATTTTGTACTGTGCCCTCCCACGTCGTTCCGAATGATTTAGAATTTCAGAAACTGCTGCTTAGGTCTGTGGGTGAGGACGTAACTTTCCATTCACGCTTTGATAAATCACGCCTTGTCACAGTTCATTCTGACACTCAAGCCTGTGCCTTGCTTGCTCATACAACTGATAATGGTGTGCCTTTGGACGCACATAAGGATGCACACGTGAACTCTAGCCAAGGCACAGTTTTAGTTCCTCACTCGTTTCAACTGGGTGACGATTCCTTTCAGGAATGTTCGTCGCTAATCCTTGATATCCTAGAGCTTTAGCATGTTCCTGTTACCTCGGTTTCGTGCTTCAAACGTCCCCCAGTCGGCGACTGCACACGACCTACTCGGATTGCCCGGATAGTGTTTGATTGCCTGACTCCCCCAGATTTTGTGATCATAGGAGGTAAACGACTTCCTGTGCGGAAGTCTCCACCAACCCCAGGTCAATCCAGGTGGTGCTGGTGTTTTAATCACCCTGCCAAGCACTGTCGATCCTCCCCTCGTTGCCCCCTCTGTTCCTCTCCTGATCATACTAGAAGTGAATGTCAAACTGCCACTCGACGCTGCCCAAACTGTGCAGGCCCTCACAGTGCCCTGTATCAAGGGTGTCAGGTTTACAAGTTTACCTGTGAGGTCACCACCATTCGCCGACAAACTGGCCGGTTCCTACAAGCAGCCTGTCACAGGGCCCGTGAACTCGGCTTCAGCCCTGGTCCGTCTTTTGCAGATGCCCTCCAGATGCCCAAGGCCTCTACCTTTCCTGATCATTTCCCTCGTAATCTTCCTACCCACTCTCCCCTTCCAACCACTGGTCACCCATCTCACTCTAACCATTTGGATAATTCATTTTCCAGTCTCAATCCTTTTACTCCCACATCCTCGCCTTCCGTCCGCCCCTCTCCTGTTCCCACCCCTACCACACCTCGTCGCTGTCAAAAATGGCTTAGGACCACCTCCAACACCAGTTCCCCCAGGGGAACATCCTCCCGACAGGCCCCCTCCATTAAAAGGTCTTGTGCCCAGCTTCCTTCTACCTCACCAGTTCCCTCTCCAGCTCCGCCCAGTGCTTCAGATTCCCTCACTGCCTTACCCAAGACGTTACCTAAGATTGAACAGTACCTACTCTCCACTTGTCCTTCAGCTCCTGCATCTTCTGCCTTTTCCTCGACCATAATCTCTGCAGCGATACATTGTGATTGTGTACCTTCTTCTCTTCCACCTACCCCCGTCCCTTCCTGGTCCAGCCCAACTCCAGACCCCATCATCCCTCCTGTTGAATCATCCCTAGATCCTGACCTTGAACTTCCTGCTACCTCCCCAGCCCCCATCCCTCCCCCTCCTTTGCTCTCCCCCATCCCTCCCCCTCCTTCGCTCTCCCCCATCCCTCTCCCATCCTCTTCTGCCCTGTCACGATCCTTCTGTTTCCTTCCCTCTCGGTCCCTTCCTCCAGCCTTTCTTCTCCTCCTTCCGAACCCTCCCTCCCTCCTCCGTATCTGCATTACAGGTGCACAAATCCTCCTTTCATCCTCCCCGTTCCCTGTTGTCCTACCCTATGCCTCCAGGTTATCAGCCTACTTCCTCTATTCCACTCTCTGTACCTCTTCTACCGCCTCCACATCCCGCATCCCCACAAGAGTTACCAATCGATGACTTTTGACCTTTGCATTCTCCTCTCTTTTAATCTTTTGACCTATTCTCATTCTAGCCGATTTTTTACCTTTTATTGGTTTTGTTTTACACGATGGCTCCCATTATACAATGGAATGTCCGTAGTTTTACCATACATCGACTAGACCTCTGGTTTTTTACTTTCTCACTATAACCCATCGATTCTCTGCCTACAAGAGACTCGCCTCACCACCCCTCCTCCCCACATTCCATCATATTCATATCTGAGTCTACCCCATTCCCAGTATGATACCTGTCTCCTGATACATGTTGATGTTCCTTTTCAAAACCTTTCTGTTGCGACCACTATGAAATGTGCCTTTGCCAGGGTGTTTCTATCTTGGTGGGTTACAGTGATCTCACTGTATTTTTCCCCTTCATTGCTTACTAATTTTATTGACCTCAGTCGACTTTTAACTGACCTACCCCCTCCTGTGCTGCTTTTAGGTGATTTTAATTGTCGGAACCCCCTCTTGGGTGACTATTTTAACTGCACGTGGGCGCTCATTGGAGGATTTCCTCCTTGCCCACAATTCTTACATTTTTAACTCTGGTTCACCAACCCATTTTGACAGCCGTACTCGAACTTTCTCTGCCATTGACCTTTCCATCTGCACCCCAGTGATCTCCTTGGACTTCATTTGGTCAGTCCTGAATGACTACTGTGCCATGGACCATTTCCCAATCCTCCTAGCCCACACATCTTACTATCTGGTCCCTGGCCCTCCTCGATGGCGCTTCGATAGGGCTGACTGGGCGACTTTTACCTCCCAGGCTGTTCCTCCCACTCCTCTTCCACTCTCCCATAATCCCGCTGCTTTGCTTTCCTGTTTCTGTGCTTTTCTCCTTACGGCTGCCCGTGCCTCTATTCCGCGTTCCTTCCGTCCTGTGTCATCGAAATGTATGCCATGGTGGGATGACCAATGCACTTCAGCTCTCCGGATCAAGAGGGCCATGTGGAAGAGCTTCCTCAGGAAAAGGGCTCTTCGTTGGAGGTTCAAGCTTTTATACTTTTTAAACAAGCCAGTGCTCTCCTTCGCTGCACAATCCATCGAGCAAAAAGGGATAGCTGGGTGTCATACGTCTCTACTATCATCTCGGACACACCCATTCCACGGATACGGTTCCGCATCAGGAAAATTACGGGTAAACAGCCGCCTACACCGACACCAGTCCTCACCACCGGGTCCATAGGTGATGCTTTTCAAGTTGCCTATATTCTGGGCCACCATTTTTGCCAGATTAGCAATGGGTTCCATCTCTCCCCTACATTTTTAACAATCAAAAGTCGTTTGGAACAGACGCCCTTACAGTTCACTCTGTCATCAGCTGCAGCGTACAATGCCCCCTTCTCCAGCTTGGAACTCAAAGCAGCTCTAACTGCTTGCAGCTCTATCTGTGAAGGACCTGATGGTGTACACTGCAGTATGATAAAACATCTGTCCCAGACAGCCCTTCACTTTCTGTTAAGAATATATAACACTGTATGGTCCACTGGGAGCTTCCCTATTGAATGGAAACAGGCCTACCTCCTACCATTTCTAAAACCAGGCAAATCTGGTTCGTCACCTGGAGATTATTGTCCAATTGTTCTAGTTAATTGTATATGTAAACTGATGGAACGGATGGTAAACTCTCGCCTAATGTGGCATTTAGAGTCACGTGGTGCGATCTTGCCCTTGCAATATGGCTGCCGCAAGGGACGGAGTACCCTAGATTCCCTGATGAGGCCAGCAACCTTCATCTGAAAAGCCTTCACTAACTCAAAAGTGGTCATAGCAGTGTTTTTTGATCTTGAGTAGGCTTATGATACATGTCAGACTAGGCAAACCACACTCACCGGCCACACAACGCGAACTGCCAAGGCCCCCGGCTGCATACCGCAGGACCCTTCCGATGATGTCATCACTCTTGACTTAGCAGGTGTGTGTGCGCGCACACACACTAATGGCAATATGCACTAACACTCTTGTCCTCTCTTCTTAATTTGACAAAAGATTCCAAGGACGAAGGTGGATGGTCTGTTTGGGTCTGATACACACTAAGTATCCAATACATAGACTTTGGTGTGAGTACCATCAACACCCGATACGCACTATGCATCCAGTACATACACTTTTGTTTAATTACTATCAAGACCCAGTCTGTGGCCACATACCGATATGTGATGTCTCTTGAAGTATTATAAACTTTCTAGTCTCGGCTGACTGCTGCACGCAGCTGCTCGGTCGAGGCACCTTTCTTGGTGAGACAATCAGCCAGTTGTTGTGATGTATCCACCCAAGATAGTTCATCAATCTCCCCTCGCTCCAACATGTCTTGTAATGCAGCAATATCAGTGTGCAATCTCCTGTCTTCTACACTCCTACAGGAGTAAAGGGCATTCACCAGACTCTTGTTGTCGATGAAACACTTTATTTTGATCTTTCCACATCCAGAAACCTCACACAATATGTTGGCGAGATATACGCAGTCTCAGCACATTCAAGCAGCGCCAACGCCTCAGCAGATAAGGTAGATTTGACGACCCTCCTGATCTTTCTTGTCTGCCAGAATATAGGACATCTTGCATCACTAACATCTCGTAGGAAGATCACAAAACTTCCCTGAGATCCATTGCGTACAAGGTTGGCAAATGAGGCATCCGAAAAGCACTCTATATGACAGTCCTCGATCGGCCCCATTCTTGGAATGTATAGCTTCATGTTGTTAGTCTTCACCCTTGAGATCACCTTATTGAGTCTAAGCAAATCCGCTACGGTAGCTCGGTTGCTAGTCACACTCAACTCACACACATCAAAGGCAATATCTGGCCGAGTGTGTGTGGCAATCCAGTTGAGTTGCCCAATTAATGCTCGGTACTCCGTTTTCTGACTCGGACAACTCTCCTGATTTTACTGCTGCACGATGTTTACTCAGCATGACTGGTTTCAAAGATGAAGCATACTGGGATTGGTCGAGCATTATGCTGCCATCAATGTTAGAGATGACATTGAGACCAACGTATTTGAAGGCTTTTGATTCTGAACTGCTGATGAGGAATATTTGACTCAAACGGTTTATCACTTGCAGTTCGAACTCATGTGTACCAGCCCAAAGGAAGTCGTCGACATAGATGCATACAATGCTATCGACTTTGCCACTATTGCTCCAAGAGAACAGCGCTGAATCCAGTGATGACACTTTAGCTCCGAGACTCAACAATTAATCTTTTACATGCAGATACCAATGCCTAGCAGCATCACAAAGGCCATAAACAGTTTTCTTTAGTCTCCATAACTTACCATTTGCATATTCAGGCGGAGGACGTAAGTGAACACTCTCTCAATGTCGTTACCTTGCAAGTAGGCAGCTTTCACGTCCATAGTGTGGCAATCCCACTGGTTGGTGGAGGCCAAAGAAAGTGCCAAACACTGCTTCTTTTGAACAAGTAGGCGAGTCTTTTCGGAGATCCACTGTGTCTTCCTCAAATCCTCTGGCGACTAAGCGGGCCTTAACAATAGGCTTTCCATTTTTCAGTTTTTCCGTCACAACCCATGGAACCATTATGGCACCTTGCCTAACATCATCTACTTCCTCATACACATCATTATTCTGCCAGTTTGTAATTTTATTTTCCTTAGCGCATAAAACAGCCTCAGAGTTGAAAAGAACAAGCATTTCTGCGTCATCATCAACCACTTCCCATTCCCTAAAATCTTTCTGCAAATCTATCCAATCAGTGGTGCCGTCAGTGTCCCTCTTCAAATTGTAGCAGTGTTTGTACTTTCCAGTGGCTTTACCTGCCCGACTCATAATCCTTCCAGACACCAACTCTCCACTTTCTGAATGTATTCCCTTTATACGTTGACCAACAGAAACTTTGGGAGGCTGATTAATCGGAATAGAAACTGTGGGCTCATCAATCGGAACCACACCATCTTCCAACTCGTCATCTGGTGGATAGTCATTCAACACTTGCGAAGGATCGTCTTTAGGCATATCTTGGACAACATTGTTCTCATCACTGCTGACACCACTTTCAGCTGTAGTATCTTGCTCTGGCGCACGTGCTAGACGACACACATACACTCGCACGTAGACACTGCCATGTTTCACCAGAATTTGTTTCCCATCTCTGCCTATTACAATTCCAGGACCGTGCCACTCATGACTGTCATTTCTTTTGTAGAAGACTTCATCTCAATTTCGGATGTCATTTAAGTCACTTGAACGTACGTTGTGTCGCAGAGCCCTAGCCAAACGTTCATCTGATTCAGTCTTTATAAACTCTTGTCTTGCTAAATGAAGAGCGTTCAAGTTGTCTCTCACAATTTTCGATGGTGATGAAGGTTCCAAGGCTGGAGGATCATTTGCGTACACATTAGGCAGGCCAGGGTTTTGACCAAAAACAAGTTGGTTAGGAGAAAAGCCTGCGTATTTGGTGAGAGTATTTCTTGCTGAAACTGCCCATGCCAAGGCCACATCCAATTCATGCTGGCTATCAGCCATTATCTTACTAACAGTGTCACCAATGACTGCATTTTGATGCTCACAGACTCCGTTGCTCCATGGACTCTCTGCAGACATTGTCATTATCTTGATATTGAAGGCCTCTCCCAATGCTCGCATTGCCGCATTGTTGAATTCACAGCCATTGTCTGTAAGAATTTTTCTAGGTGCACCAAACATAACAGTCCAGCTCCGAAATATTCCTTTGATAATGGTGGGCGCACACTTATCCGCGATTACTATCGCATTACAATACCTGGTCGCCAAATCAACAAGGACTAAGAAATAATGCCTTTCCCAAGCTTTCAAATCCATGGCTATGGCTTCGTTAAACTTAGACACCATGAGCAAATTGACTAAGGGTCGGGGATTGGCTTTCTTAAATCAGCAACTGACTGTACAAGTATCAGATACAGCCTTGATAGCCCGCTCCAGTTTTGAACTTTTAATCCCCGCATCTGTGATGAGTTTAATTAATTATGCCGATGTTGGGTGTCCAAATTGCCTGTTTAGCTTCAAAGTGGTTTTTTCTACATCACCCCCAAGAGATGCCAGCTTGATTGTTTCACAAAATTCACGACCTAGTCATAAAGAAATTGGAAGCAAGTAATGGCCTGAAGATGAGGACTTCAAATCAATTATAGTTCCACAAATTTTGACCTGGTCTCCAAAGTTAATCAACATTTTTGCTTTTTTCATGGAACGTTTACTCAACAGCAAGGGAATATTGCAATTCACAACATCGGTCACGATAGTTGCACGCATATTTCCAATGTAGCAGGGCAGAGTAACACGTTTGAGGGAAGAAACTGTTACACCATCAGCAAAAGTAAACGTTGAGGATGACGCTTCTTCTCTTATAGCTTCTCGTTCGTAATCAGTGAGCTCACTTAGATAGCAATTGATCCATTCAACTCCACATACAGTTGTAGAACACTCTGTGTCTAGAACAGCACATCCCTTAGATTCTTCTACTAGAGTCTGTAACTTACCTCTACTAGCGGCATCTTCTCGACTGCCGTCGTTTTCTTATACGTCCGGACAGTCACGTGCCCAATGAAATCTAGAATCACATACGAAACACCTCGATACCTTTCCGTCAGACCCAAGTGGGTTCTGCCTCCTGCCGGTGGATGAGCGTTGGGGAATTCTAGCAGATACGGTTGAATATCGGCCACCACCACGACCTCGATCACGTACTGCACCACCCCGCAACATTCTCCGTCCTCGTCGAGTATCTCTAACATAAAACGTTTCCTCACCCCCAACTTCGTCACTCCAAAATACTGGTTCGCCTTCCACCTCCCTGGCGAACACCGATGCATCGTTCTGCCCGCTAATTTCACCAGGAAAAATACGATTCAGGGCAGATTTCATGTTTTCGTATGTCACCTCAGTTTTCGCGGACATCACTAGTTGTTGCTCACTGTCTGAAAGTTTGCATGCAGCTAAGAGCATAAAAGCCATCACAGAATTTGGCAGTGCCATGTCCTGCTTCGTAAATTTGAAATAAACATGCTCAAATTCTGCCACGAACTCACGAATGTTCATATCACTGGCTCTTCTGAAGTTGTACAATTCATAAAAAGGTGCAAACTGTCGACGTCCTTTGTCCACGAGAAATAAACTGTCAGATTTTTTTAGCAAGGTCTGAATACCATCCTCTTGCTACAAATCAGCCGCATCAACCTCCGAAGACGTCACCCTCGCTCTTCCAGACAATGACAGGTGAATAGCTAAGGCTTGTTTTTCTTTGGGTAAGTCCGTCAGTTTGCACCAAATGTCGATGTCCTTTTTCCAGCTCTCATAAGCAGAATCATTTTCAAGTTTTGGAGGGCACTTAGTCGAACACGATGCTATTATTTTCTAACTACGCTTTGCTACCAGTGTCAGACTAGGCACACACCAGCCTCACAACGCGAACTGCCCAGGCCCCCGGCTGCATACCACAGGACCCTTCTGATGACGTAATCACTCGTGACTTAGCGGGCGTATGCGCGCACACACACACTAACAGCAGTATGCACTAACATTACAGTCTGGAGGTATAACATTCTCAGTGTCCTACAACAGTCTGGAATTAATGGCAATACGGGTGTTTTTTACAGAACTTTCTTTGTGACTGAACCTTCTGTGTACGCCTTCAATACAGTATGTCATATCCTGGTCTTATGTACAGGATGAGGGTGTCCCACAGGGATGTGTGCTTAGCACTACTCTTTTTATCCTTGCTATAAATGATATCGTTTCATCTCTCCCACATGGTGTTCGTGCTCCATTGTATGTAGATGATTTTGCTATATATGGAGCTGGAGCAGATGTCTTGGCTTTATCTTGGCCTTATGGGCCCTACTTCAATCAGCTATAGATGATGCTGCAGGGTGGGCCACGAATCTCGGCTTTAAATACTCCCCCACGAAATCCTGTGCTATAACTTTTACGACCCTTCATTCACTCTCTCAACCTCCTGTTACACCACTGTATGTGATACTCCTCTGTCATATCGTCTGTCAGCCTCTTTCCTTGGCCTTATCTTTGATTCTCAACTGACTTGGTCTCCGCATCTCACCTCCCTTAAGACCTCCACTTCCCTCAGACTTCAGTTATTGCAAACTCTCAGTCATGTCCCGGGGTGCAGACCGTACAACCCTGCTCCATCTCCATACTGTCTTAGTTTTGTCGAAGATTGATTATGGCTGTCAGGTTTATGCATCTGCCTCATCTTCTCTTTGGCGCCTAGATTCCGTTCACCATCATGGCTTACGTCTGGCGTTGGGTGCTTTTCGCTCCATCCCGGTTGTGAGCCTATATGTCGAGTCGGGTATACCGGCTCTGTCCTTTAGACGTGACAAGCTAGCTCTCCGTTACCACATTCGTCTTCTTCACCCCCCCCCTTTTTTTTTTTTATGCAAGGAAAAAGGAACCAAAGGCCATGGGCCCACAAACTGTTCCCTCCAAGAAAAAACAGACAATACAAAAACGCCAAATTCAAGATCCGTTCATTTCAAGATGCCTGGACACACTTCGTTTGAAAGACTTGAGATCATAGGAAGTAGGAAAAAGAGACAGAGGAAGACAGTTCCAGAGTTGACCAGTTGCATAAATGAAGGACTGGGAGTAACGGTTAACTCTTGCATTAGAGAGTTGGACAGAAAAGGGATGAGAGTTTGTTGCTAGACGGGTACTACGTGCCTGTCGTAGAGGTGGTAGGATGCAAGCAGACAGTTCAGAGGAACAGTGGCCATTGAAGTAGTATTAGAAAAGAGATGAAGATGCAACAGTGCGGCGAAGAGGCAGAGGTTGAAGGGAGACAGTAAGAGGAGGAGAGTTAATGAGATGAAAAGCCTTAGACTCCACCCTGTTGAGAAGAGCTGTATATTGGGAGCCTTCCCACACATGAGAGTTGTACTCCAAACAGGGGTGAATAAAACCCATGTATAAAGTCAACAACTGTGTGAGGGTAAAGAAGGTTCGGAGTCAGCTTAGCACACCTAATCTCTTGGAAGCAGATTTCACAAGAGATGTAATATGCTCTTTCCATGATAAATCCCGAGTGAATGAGACCCCAAGCTTGTTCAAGGACGATGTAGGACCGAGCTGAACATTATTAAACGTGATGCATTAAAAACAAGAAGATTATTTTTACCCCAGTCAGAGATACGAGCCAAGTCAGACATTAGGTGTGCCATAGCCTCATCCCTTGCCTGTTGAAGTAACTGCTGAGATGGACGTTGTGGGAACCGAATGGAAAGGTGAAGGGTGGAATCATCGGCGTACGAGTGGATAGGGTTAGATGTACAGCTTAGAAGGTCATTGATGAATAAAAGGAAGAGAGCGAGAGGACAGAGCCCTGAGGAACACCACTGTTGATAGATCTAGGAGAAGAACTATGGCCGTCTACAACAGCGGCTATAGAACGACCAGGAAGGAAGCTAGAGATGAAGGCACAGATAGAAGGATAGAAACTGTAAGAGGGCAGTTTGGAAATTAAAGATTTATACCAGACTCAATCGAAAGCCTTTGAGATGTCAAGTGCAATGGCAAAGCTTTCGCCAAAGTCCCGAAAGGAGGATGACCAGGAGTCTGAAAGGTAGGTGAGAAGATCACCAGTGGAGCGTCCCTGACGGAACCCATACTGATGATCAGAAAGAAGGTTATGATAGGAAAGATGCTTTAAAAAAAAATTTCTTAGCTGATCTTCTTGATAAATCCCCTGTGTTTTCCATTACACACCTCATGTGCTTCCTATCTGAATCCTGTATTTTACCTCACATTTAGTGTCTTCCCTTCCTTCCCCTCCACTTTTACTCCACCTTAGCATACTCATCATTTTTTAATGCAGCGGTTTTAGTGCCATATAGTCCTTCTGGGCTTGGTGGTAGTCCTTATTAATTATTTTTAAACCACCAGGTGCCATAATTTGGTTATATGGTTACCACATAGCATAGTAAATGGTTTCCTGGTGTACAGGAAACCGTTTGGTTTGTCACTCAGTGTAGAGTCACCTGTGGACAGAAGGAAGAAAGAATGAAGAATAGAGACAGAGGAGGAAGGAAGGAAAGACAGAAGGAAGAGAGGAAAGGGCAGTCATCAGAGAGCAGCTCTACATCGAGTGTGTGTAGTGCTGCTCTCAGGTGACTGCCCTTTCCTCTCTTCTCTCTGTCTTTCCATCCTTCCTCCTCTGTCTTTCTTTCCTTCATTCTTTCCTCTTCTGTCGACAGGTGACTCTACATTGAGTGACAAACTAAATTGTTTCCTGTACACCAGGAAACCATTTACTATGCATGGGTGGTAACAGTATAACCAAATTTATGATGCCTGGTGGTTTTAGTGGGTAATTAAGGCATTCCAATCGCATTGAGACTTCAGGTTTATATCCAAGGAGTGTTGTGGTTTATCGCTCATGTAATGCCACTCAGGGATAAGTAAGGCTGGTCTCTCTCATCTTAAATGTCAGGACCAATTTTTCTAGCCCTGGGCTCCTATGCTTCTCATGGGGCAACACAGGATTAGGTGGTGAATAAATGGCGATGACATTAGGTAACACTGAAGATGCTGTAATGTAACCACTGAACTGGTCCAAGTATATAGTGAATCTGGATTCTTGATTTAAGATGACTGTTGAACATTGGTTTAATATACTTTCATTTTTAATGATCCAGTGTTCCCCTAGTTAGCTTGTTTTATAGAGGCTTTTCTGTAGTATGAGGTAATAGGATAATACTGTAACCCAGGGGTTCTCAACTACTGCGTGTGAAGGTCCAGACACACAGTTTCCTACGTAGCAAGGGTCCAGATGAAAGTCTTTATTCATAATGTGGTATTAAGAACAGATAAGAGTGTACCATACAATTTATTTCAAGCTACATGGATTTTTTGTCTAAAAATGTCATGAAAATGAAATACGGTACAGAAATAATTTCTTTGGGGAAAAAAAATCACAATGGACATTTATCCTAGAGGTAACCATCCATTCGACTAGCAGCTAGTGTGCTTGGGTCCACACAAAAGCTCCCTGTGGTCCAGATTTGGACTGCGGACCGCCAGTTGAGTACCACTGCTGTAACTAGTAGACTGTAAATGACATTACTAAGATATAATAATGTATTGATGCTTTCACATGAATTTAAAGTTTGTGTTATAGTAGTATTCTGTATATTGACTGAAAGCTTTAGAAATAATCTTTTAGGTTTGTATTTAGATAACTTGTGTACTGATTAAACCCTTTGACTGCTGTGTTTGTTTCAGTTGAACGAAATTGTCTGATGTTTTGTGGAATCAAAGTCTTAGATGTACCAGGAAAAATTACACAACATAGTTTATGAAGTCTTTGACTGCCAGGATTTTCATTATACAATATCATAATCATCGTATAAGCAATTCACCAAATACCAGTACATTGTATAATGTGTGTGTGTTTGTGTGTGTGTGTGTAATTCATAGTTTTGATTGATGCTGCTAACTATAGTTGTTAGAATGAAGTGGGTTAAGGAAAACTGGAATTTTCCTTTGTTCCTGCTGTGCTGTCTCTGTAATACAGTAATTGACCTTATAACCACCTATGAAAAATTCTTTGACTGTCAGTTTCTCCTTTTTCTGAAATCTCCATTCAAGGTGATCTCATCATTCACCACCACCTCTGGCTCCTCTCCTTTCACTGATCCACCTGGTGAACAAGCCTGTGTCTTTTCTATCCTTAATGACCTAGAGCAGCTTGTACGCCACCCTATCTTTATCCCTGACCACCTTGGAGAGACTTTCAACATACTGTACTTGACATTTTCCCTACAACTAATCCTTCTGCTTACTCTGTTAATCTTTTCTCTCTGTTGGGCTCCTTCAATCACGCTCTTATTACCTTAACCTATCCTATTGCTCTAGTAAGCCCTTTAGACCCTCCCAAGAAGCAGCAGCTGTGGCATTTTGGAGCTGCTGACTGGGAGGCCCTCAGGCAGTACAATGATTCCATGGTTATCACGTGCTTGGTTATAGCAGTTTTCATTATCACTGCTAGATAAAAATCTGTACTCCTGCTGTTATTGCACATTGTGGGCTAAAAAACTTCATTATCGTACACCTGAGCTGGTTTCTGCTGACAGTGATGGTGCAAAATCTATGGTTTTAGTGGTTTTGAGAAATTCAAAGATGAGGACCTACTTGAGTTAATCCTATGTGGTAGAGACCACTAACTCTCCACCCCTAGCCTCAGAACCCCTTACCTCAGGACCATCTTAGGTCTCTATATGGTATGTGTTGCCTCCATAATTTGCTGTTACCTAACCATGTCTGTAAGTGTTTCTGATGCTTAATATAACAATATGAATGTATTTAGTGGGTCTTAATTGGTGTAAAATGGAAAATTTGGGTTTACAAGTGGGATGCCCAGTACCAACTAGGGTAAATCCCATAGGTTCTGTGGTTTCCTTATCATACAGTTTCATTAGCATGCACTAGGCGTGGTGCTAATTATACGCTGTAAGTAAGGAATCACTGTACTTCTTTGATTTCCCTTGGAATAATTACTGCTTCCGTGAATGAGAGCCATCTGAGTGTGCCTTATACATTACGGAGGTTATTCTCTTGGGCATGGAAGCATACATTTCTTTCTTTTATCCTTTGACTAATGCAAAAAAAAAAAAGAAAAAAAAGATTTAATCACATTTGTTTTAATGCTGTTCACAACAATGAGAAGGCCTACAAAACATTCCGGTTCTAACCCACCCCTGAATCTTTTCTCTTTTTATGTTTTTACCTGGAAGCATGTTGAGTCTGTTCATTTGTTCTACTAAAAATAAATCGTACTAAATGCTCAGAACTCTCAGGCTCAAATTCTTCTCATTCCTTTTGGCACCTTGCCAAAAACTTTCTAACATATTTCATCCTCCTTCCCTCCTTTTTTCTGCTCTAAGGGCCCTGTAGCTACTTTACTGAAAAGGCAGAACTATTCAATAAGACTTTCTCCTCCAATTCCGGTGGTGTTCCTCCATCTTTTTCCCCCTCTGACTTCCACGCGACTGACATGAAAATATCTTCAGTTGATGTACTTACTGCCCTCACTGACCTCAATATTAACAAGGTGTACAGGTTTGATGGGGCCCTTCCTGTTGTTCTCAAGAACTGTGTTTTTGTGCTTACACTCTGCCTAAGTAAACTTACCTTTGTCTCTTTGACTTGTACTCATCCAAAGTGCTGGAAGTTTGCTCTAATTTATCATGTCCTAAAGAAATGTGACTGTTTCCAGTCCTCTAACTATCACCCAATTACTTTAATATCCTGTATCTTGAAAAATTGTGAATCTGTTTTTAACAAAAATATTTTAATGCCTTTCTTATCATATAACCTTTCTAATTGTCAATATGGGTTCTACCAGGGGTGTTCTGCTGGCGATCTTCTCACCTTCCCTTCAGGCTCCTGGTCTCACTCCTTTTGGGATTTTGGCAAAAGCTTTACCATTGTACTTGTCATCTCAAAGGCTTTTAGTTGAATCTGGCATAAAACTTTTATTTTCTATCATTCTGTCATTGTCTTCATCTCCAGCTCCCTTTTTGGTCATTCTGTAGTTTCTGTTTTAGATGCCACCGATCTTCTCCTAGTGCTGTCAGTACCAGAGTTCCTTGGGGTTCTGTCCTGTCACCAACTTTTCCTTCTACTCTTCAATGACTTTCTGAGCCAGGCATCTAACCCTATCCACTCACATGCTGATTACTCCATCCTTCACTTATGCATTTGCTTCCCACAGTGTTCAGCATAACACTGGATAAGGCCATGTCACACTTAATTTCTGACCTGACTCATGTTTTGGATAGAAGTAATCTTGTTTTTTATGCAGCAAAAACTTGATTCTTACATCTTCCTGTCTGTCAAATTCTTTCACAGGAGCATCTGATAATATTCAGCAATATGAAACTCAATCCTGCATCATCTCATCACATACAGTACCTTGATAGACTGGACAAATAAAACCCCTCAATTAAACGTACCTCAATAGACTGGATATTGGATTTAATGGATGCTATAAAGCCACCAGACTTCTATCAGTTATAATGAACAATGTCCCTTAACTGGGGTGCAATGGGTCGCAATAGAAGATCTGATCAAAAAGTATCCTACCTTTGACTGGTGAGAAAAAACAAGCGTACTTAATGAGTGCAGACTTTAATTCCCTTCAAAATATGCCCCTTGGGACTCAGTGCACTTATCCCAGTGGACCCTCCATTTGTTGGAAACATTTTGTAAGGTCAGTTTTTGGGATTGCCAGCAAGATCTTTGTTGCATTCATTTTTACCTCATTTGTGTCCTCAAACCTCGAACTCTTCAGCCGCATCTTCAGATTAGGAAATAGCCAATTGTCACAGGAAGCCATTTCAGGAGGGTAGGGAGCCTGCCAGACCTGTGTGATTTTGTATTTGGCCAAAAAATCCTGGATGAGATGGAATGAGTGGGCTGGATCATCGCCGAGGTGGAGCTGCCAGTCCTCCACCTCCCACAACTCTCATCTCTCCTGATGCACTGTATTCCGTAGGCTACGGAGAACTCCCAGGTGGTACTCTTTATTGATTTTTCACCATATGGAGCATACTTTCAGTGAACAACACCATGGTAGTCTGGCCAGTTTTAAAGTAATTATACTGTACCAGTCACTAGTTTGTGTAACACCCATAGCTTCATTGCCAAAAGCCTGTTAAATTTTCCTGATGGTTTCACATTGTGTGTCACCAGTTTTTTTTTTTTTTTTTAATTTAATGCAAAAACATTGCTCAATTGGCTTGGTCATTGCAGCACAAAATGAAAGTGTGATGAGCAAGAAGAATACGGACTCAAACACACTGCTGGGTGGTGACTGAACTGGGCAGCAGTGCTGATCATATTCCAGCATGCTCACAATGGTTCAAGGTTGCATCCCCATGCTCCTACTGGTTTACAAAAAAGAAAAAAAAAAACCTTTTGATCAGACCTTGTACATGTGTTTCCTACTCTTTTACTCCAACCTGACCTGAAATTTACCGCTCCCCATCGTGATTGCTGAGTTGTAATAACAAACTAAAGCAGTACTGTCACAGTCATGAAGAAGTGCAATTACTATCTATCTATTGCTAGATGCCTCAATCCCGGATGGGGTGGCCACAAACAAATCGCCTCCATGTTGCTCTGTCCCCCAGCATTTCCCTGCCTTGCTCCCAGCTCACACCCCCCTCTCTCATATACCTCCCTACTTCATCCCACCACCTCATCCTCGGCCTCCCCCTCCCTCTCCCCCCCCCTCTCCCCCCCTCCTTCACTTCCCTTTTATACTCAGCCTTTATTCCATTCTCTTATAACTTTTCTACCCTCCTTGTAAGAACTACTTCTTCCTGTCCTTCCCTTCTTCTCTTGATCCATTTTGTTTGGACCCTGATTCTGACTGCCACCAAGTGGTGGTCAGAAAGTCCACTCCTCCAACCCCTATATACTCTTGCATCCATTACACATCTCATCCTTTCATCCACACACACATAGTCAGTCATTGCCTTCTGTTCACTCAGTTCACCATCCACCCTTCTCAACACTCGCCATGTATACCTATGGATCATCTTGTGCCTGAAGAGGGTATTAGCTATCACCAACCCCCTCCCAGCACAAATGTCCACTAAAGCACTGCCATTCTCATCCATCTCTGCAGGCACACCCCACTCACCAACCACTCCATCCACCTTCACATTCCCTACTTTTCCATTCATATCTCCAATCAAAAACACTCTCTCATTCCTTCCAAACTTTTCCAAGCATGCTTCCACGTTTGTCCAGAACTCTTCTCTCACTCTGCTTACACGATCTTGCGTTGACACATACATGCACACAATCGCCCACATTTGTAGTCCAACTTTCACTCGTACCCACACAATCCTCGACCCAACTGATCCATACTCTCTTATATTCTCCTTCCATTTGTTACTCAGCAATACACATTCCTTCTTTTGCCCTCTCATTCTCACCTACTTCTGCATATACCTCATCCATACTCCCATTCTCTCACACTCTCACCTCGCCATTTAGTTTCAGTTAGTCCACAAATATCCACTTTTGCACCCTCAAGCACCTGTACAATCTCTCTCTCTTTCACCTCATCATTCATACCCCTTACATTCCAAGTTGCGATCCGTAACAAGTCCTTTGTCCTGTCCTTTTTCATCAACTTTTGGTCAGTCCTGGTCCGAGGCTTCCTGTTCGTATTTTTAGTTAGTTGTTTTACAGGGTGGGGCACTAACCCACCACCAACCCTTTTAGTCGCCTCTTATGACAAGCAGGGATACTGGGGGAGAATTCTTGAAACCCACCTACCCCCAGGGGTAATAAGTACAATTACAAAGATAAGAAAAAACTGAAAAAGGGTGAAATTATGGGCCAAGATAGTGTAAAGTGGGTACAGTTTTTCATTTTTAGGGCTAGAATTTCCTGTTGTGCTCATGTATTTTTAAACACACATGAAATCACACCTCATGGGACCATCGGATATAACGGATTATCAGCTTTATCAGATCAGGCTTCCTCTCAGTTAGTCCATTAGAGTATAGGAAGATCTACTGAACTTGGGGTTTCATTCTTTTGGGGTTTGTCATGGGAAAATCATAATTATCTCTTGCAAAATGGTAGGTGGTTGTGACCATCCAATACTTGATGTAGTGCTGCCTACTTCTTCCTTTGCCTTTATCATTCTTTTTCTGTGTCTGCCCTTTCTTCCTATTTCTCCCATCTTTCCTGTCACCTTACATTACTCTTCTTTCCTTTTCAGGTGGCTTTACATTGAGTGACAAGCCTAATGGTTTCCTTTATGCCAGGACACCAATTACAATACTGAGTGGTAACCATATAACCAATCCATATGTGTTTCCTGCCTATCAACAGGTAGTTTGGCAGAGGGTTAGTGCCCCTCCCACCCTTGTGAAACAACTAACTCAAAGATAAATGGCCACCCCATATGGGATTATGGCGTGTGGTTATAGATAGATAGAAAATCTACTTCTGAGAGATTAGGTGTGCTTAGCCAATTCCATGCCTTCTTTACCCCTGCACAGCTGTTGGCATTATATAGGGGTTTTATTTGTCACTGTGCTGAGTCCAACTCTTCATGTTTGGGGGGGCTCTCCACATGCAGTTCTTCTCAGTAGGGTAGAGTCAGAGGTTGTTTCTAGTTAACTCTCTTCATCTTACAGGCTCTCTTCAACCTTTCTCTCTTTGCCACACTGTTGCATCTCTCTCTCTCTCTCTCTCTCTCTCTCTCTCTCTCTCTCTCTCTCTCTCTCT